>PVJL010008532.1:0-48881 GCA_004026885.1 Lyroderma lyra
TCATGCAAAACCGGCTCGGAATCAAGTGCCTCCTAGTTGTGAACCTCGGGCAGGTGACAGCACCCCTAAAAGCCTCTGCTAATCCATTTACAAGAGCTGGTAACAGAAGCCTACCTCATCATGTCATCAAAAGCCTGAATGTCAAGGAGAAGCACTCAGCCCTCCACCTGGATGGTAGAAGGGTCCCACACACGTTGGTTACTGTCCCATGCCAGGGGCGGCCCCCACAGAGGAGAGGAGCTGGGTGACCCCCTACTCCTGCCCCTTCGGGGAGAGCTCTCACACCCTCAGAGATGATGACGTGAAGAATTCCACAACACCTGACAGAAAGAGTCTAAAACTCGTGTTTTCCTTGCCCACAGTGGGGCTGCACGTTCCCGAAATGCGCAGACTATGAACATCCCACTTCCTTCTGCCTTAGCTTGTAAAGGTAAGATTAGTGTGGGAGGCCCAACCCCCTGCGAGCCCCCCCCCCACCCCTCCCACAATGCACCCCCCACACCATGCTGAATGGGCAGTTTTTGACCCAAAATGGAATGACTCCGGTGCCCCACCCTCCCTGTTCACCCTGTCTCACCTTGAGTGACACTTTTTGTTTCCCCCATGAAAAAAGTCCTCAAAGGGACATGTTCTGTCGATGTGGAAAAGGTAAAACAAAAAATAGCATAAGTACAAAAAGGCACCAAAATCGATGAGTCCAAAAACTTTTGAGCAGCAGGAAAAGCATCTTGATGGGTGTATTGCAGGCAATGGAGAGTACTTTGATGGTGACTGAAGCTTAAACACATAAAAGTAAGTACACAATTTTTTATAAATACGTTCTGGGTTTTTTTGGGGTCCCCCTCATAGTTCATGAAGTGAAGAAGGTACAAAGCAACCTTCTCGCTCTGCCCCACCTCCGCTGACACCGGTGCTGGTTGTCCTGCTCTGCTTTGGTTCTTGAGGGAATATTCTCCAGTGTTCTCTGCAGTCTGCTGTAGCCACCAGAGCCCTGGAAAGCTGAGTCAAGTCAGCAGTGGCCTCGGGGGCCACAAAGGACCCAGCGATGGTCATGACGCTTCTCCCTGTGCTGGCCCTGGAGATGCCATGCCAGGCAGTGCTGCCCAGGCCCTGAGACTCAGAGCCCCAGGACTGTGATGCAAAGTGGTGCTATCGATCGTCATGGGAGACTCTCAATCACCAGAAGTCTACTCCATGCAAGTAGATGGCTATTGGAGCTTCTGCCCTTTAGGAGGAAAATCTTCAAATACTTGAGTAGCTCAGCCTCATTGAAAAGAAAGGAAAAAGCTAGAGGAGTCCAGCTCTTAAATTTGTTTTTAAAACAGAGAATTTTAGAAAAGGTCTTTAAGAAGAGAAATGTAAACAGTTTGGAAAAGTAGAACTGATGTCTGACATTACAAGGAAGATTCAATCTTTACAAGGTTCACAGCACACATCACAGTTTCAAGTAGGTGCCATTAAAACAGTCTTCAAAACACATCAGAAAAAAAAAAATGAACAACTTCATGCAGCACTAAAGGGCGCTTTGGATGAAAACTATGTAAGCTGCTTTCATACGAGGAATGAAAGGAAGAGCGAACAACCCCTCAAAGGGAGCGAAACAGGAGAGACCGCTCGTGTGCCTACGGGGCAAGTTTAAGTGACCGAGAAAGTCACCGAAGCCTGTGAGTGACCTCTTGCTGAAGGAGAGAGACTGAGGTGCTTGCGGGTCTTGGAAAGGCCACAGGGGTGGTGGGAATTTGGAAATGAATGTAACAAATGCATCAGGAAATGGAGACCTCTTAGAAGAGAGACCACAGTGGGTGAAGAAACCCACTGAGAGGACTGAGCCAAATGTGTATGGAAAAGAGGAAAAAGAACCCGAATGGACACTGAATTGGCTGAACAAAATAAAAGCAGCAATGAACTGAAAGATGTTAGCAGTCTCCACGATGAGAAAGCATCCCTGAAGTTAGAAGAGGACACAGAAAGGGAAATGCAAAAAGTCCAGTAGAAACCAGGTCCTTTCTGAAATGTACCCAAAAAGTAACAATAATAATAAATGAATTTTCACCAAATGCCCAATTTAGAACTAATTTAATTTCATAAAAATAGAGCTAATAAAAATAAAAACAATCTTATCTATTTAAAAAGGTTTAAAAAGGGATTATACAATTGACAATATTCATTTACCCTAATGAATACATCTATTTCTGTCTAAATTATAACACGTTTATTTCATTTGAAGTTCAACATCTCTAAGATTTAAAATATTCAGTAAAAATAACTTATTAAAATTACAGATGTTCCACAAAGCTTCCAAATCAGTCTATGTTAAAAATTGAAATATTATGCCAGGTCATGAGCACTAAACTTAATACTTATCGTTGCCCCAAAAGAATTTTGTAGCATTTCAGTTATTAAACTTTTCTTAGCATGTAAAACAAAAAACAAAACAAACCAAAAAAACCAGAGCCGTATCTTTCCAAAGCTGATATGAGATCATCCAGGCATGTGGTGGGCTGGATGTCTACAAGATACAAGCTAAAATTCTTTCAGAAAATTTTGAATGAGTCACGGGACTCTTAGCAAAGCCAGTTCGTGTCTCATAGAAGAAAAGTTCATAGCAACAGTTCGAGAGCCCTTTTGCTGAGAGAAACCTTAATAACTTAAGAAGAGAGAAGGAATACATCAGACAATTGATTGCAGAAGAGCCTAAACATTTCCAAAAGGATACTTAAATTTTGAATCGATTCAGGACATTGAGGCAGCCACGAGCGCCCAACTAAAGACACTCCAGACGGAGGACTTCCGGAGCTGCTTCAGAAAGTGGCAAGAATGATGGGACATCTGTGTTCGAAGGGAGGGGGAGTACTCTGCGGGGGATTCATAGCCATGTGTCTTTTACTGTAATACATTTATTTTATTTAAACATTCCCTCTATATATGTATTTTTTAAAATCACATCTCATATGTCCTTGGTGTTGGAAATGGGGCACATGGCAGAAATTTGCAAAGACCGTGGGAGAATGGATGACCAGATCCCCAAGGAAGAAGTCGCGTCTAGTTGTGGTGATTCGGGAATTCAGGTCCAGCAACCCAGGTGGACAAGATGCCACCTCTCTGGGCCCAGAACTCATGGAGCAGAATCATCCCTGAGGCCACTTCCATCTTGATGCAACAGGACACACGAGGGCACACCAGAACTTCTCCTGGGGCTCCTTGCATGGGCACGTGGAATCTTCTTTTGATTCAATCCTCCCACCTGAACAGGAGCCCCTGGCCAAGAGCTGCTCCTCCATCTCGTGGTCCCATCAATGTAAGATGCAGCCCAGGGCTCCCAGGAGGTAGTTGCTAAGAAAAGAACCCTTTCCTTCCCCTACTATTGAAAGTGAGGACAGATCTCCCTAGGAATTCTCTCTGTTCATGGAGGGGCTTCCTCGACCCAGAACAGCCTCTGCTGGCAACCAGCAGTAGCTCTACACCCTACGCAACCCCAAAACAGCAGCCAGTCACCCCCCAAGTTGAATAGTGTTGCAATTGGAAACATTTGACTCTCAACATGTATTTCTATAGAACTGGGCTTGAATTTACTCAAAATTAATCCAGGGTGGCCTCAAAGTAGGGGTACAATATAGTTTATTTACCTTTTGTCACACTGTTTATTACATTTATTTACATTGGTTTAGCACTGTTTCATCTTGTAAGTGCTAGAAATGTCTTCCAGCAACGTTGCAAGATTCCTCCAACCTGTCCAGTACACTGTGACACAGTACGACACTAATTCTTGTCTGTTGTGATAAATTTCATTGATTCAACTATATATCTACTTTTGGGCCACCCTGTATATTTAACTAAATAAATTTTGGTTTAAAAATCCTACTCATCTGTAAAAACTTATCTCTACTGTTTCCCTCCCTAGGAATTTGCTTTTGATCCAATGGAAGCTTGACAGAATTAGAGTATGTTTTATAGATCGACATTATATAAAGGTGAATCTTATTAATAAATGCTTCAGACCTTATTTGATTTTTAGATACTCTAAGTATAATATTTTCATTATAAGTATTTAACACGTCTTTTCTGTGAACACAGAAACTTTTTGTTTTTCTTCTAAAGTAATTTTGAATTTCCTCTCATTTAGTTTCACTACTGTAGTTAAGTGATTACACAATTTCTCAATGGAAGTTAGAATTCTTAGGAGGGTATTTTATAATTGTAGTTTAAAAGTGAATTTCATGAGTCAATGTTTCCTTTTTCCTCCTAGATAATTGAAGGATCAAATCTCCAGTTGTTGCTGCTTAACAAGCCTTCCATAACCTGAAGTGTAGTAAGAGTTTCATGTGAACAATCTTGCAATTGGAAACATTTGACAGTTGACATTTATTTCTATATAACTGGGGCTGAATTTACTCAAAATCAACACATTTAACTAAATAAATTTTGGTTTAAAAAGTCCTGCTCATCTTTAAAATGTTATCTTTACTGCTTTCCTTTCGAGGAAGTTGCTTTTGATCCTTTCCTCGCTATAAACCCTCAAAGTACTTTGAATTTCTTTAATTGTATACTACCTTGCAAAAGCCTTGTCTAACTGACTTGTAACCTTTTTGTGCGTGGGTAAGGAGTACAGTTCAATCTACGCATTTTGTACTGTGCCTAGTGTATGCTTTAAACACATGAACAATAGAAGCAGTCTGTAAACATTTATTAAATTGAATTAAGCTCACTTTATTCTAGTTAAGTGAATTTGAAAACAGTGGTTTTCTACCATAATGAAAGGGAGCCCGTGCCCAGTGACCAGTTAGCAGCTGGGGTTCTCACGTGAGTGTTTAAGGAAACATATCACGGGCTTTTCTCTCAGACAACACTTCCTCTCTCCTTGGATATCCTCAGAATGTTGGTCTTAAGCTGGGTTGACCTTGACCTCTCATAGGCCATGCCTACTGAGAAAGGAAATCTATGACCTTTACAGAAAAACAGCTTCCACAGCACACGCGCCTGCTTCCACAAGGGACAAGAATTATCCACAAATATAAAGGACAATCTGCTTTAGTCCTCAACATGAAACTTCCTGTAACACAATGTGAAGGATCTAACCCATAATGCTTAGAAAAGGCCCAAACTGAAAAATCTAAGGTTCACATTATGATGGTAATTTGACTACATTGCCCATTTTTCATACCATAAAACGCCCTTGGAAAGTTTATCCAGATACTGAAAGACAATATCTGTGTACACTTTGGATGAGTTAACATTACAATTAAAGCGTCCTCTTTGCATTTCCTGGCTTTTGGGTGCCGTTAGTATTATTTATGACTTGGCTGGTGACAGGCAATGCAGTAAGGCATAAGCCCTAGAGTAAGCGCAGTCTGCGCCTCGGGGCTCATGGAGTGACTCAGACCGGCAGAGCATTTCCTATTAAAACTCACAACTCTGGAGCTCGCGAACCCTCTGAGGTGCAAGCAGCTTTGACTTAAACACACCTGTCCTTTCCTTTCTTGGACTCTTAACTTTTGGCCTCACTTTGTGCACGTGTTCATTCGGACCCCTTAAATAATCCTGCAAATAGCTCACCAACCAGCACAGATGTATCACGGTCAAACTGTGTGTGCTGTTTGATCACATTTCTGTTACGGGTAACCTATTATTGGTTTACAGGTCCTCTGCTTACTTTAGGAATTAGCAATGTCCCAGGACAGAGCTGTGTCTCTTCTACACTCACTGATCCAGTTATTCCCCAAATCTTTTCTAATTTGATACTCAAGACTTTGTTTAATAAAAGTTGGCTGTCTTACCTCATTCGTTTTTCTCCTTCTCCTATTACACAAACATTGACTTTCTCACTCTGTCCTCCATATCTTTCATCTTTTCTCTCATAGTTTTCCATGCTTATCTTTCTGTTCCGTGTTCTGGAAGAATTATTCATGTCAGTATTCTTATCCCCTAATTAATTTTTTTGAATATTCATTCTAATGTTTACTGCCTTTTTATCTAATATTTCTTTATGAAAGCAAATAGCGGAAGAACCTAAAAAAAACAGTTAATGATACAAGGAGTCTAAATTATTACAAGCTCATGTACCTCTTACATTATGCTCTGGAAGACCATTTGAGATTTCAAGAAAATACTTTCATATCACTCAGGCCTTGTTAAATATCACTTCTTATTATTTTCTATTGGGTACCAGAATCCAATTACACTTACTAAGTGTTGCCTACTTACCTCTGTTTGCATTCTCCTAGGTAGTGGGGGAATGCAAAAAATACATAGCATTATTTATGCTCCGAGTAGCTGATTATCTTTTATCTTTACATTTTACACTAGAATGCTAAGGTAATAGTTAGGATTTGGGAAGATGGAGATATGTCTCATGATGATATACATGTCCACAGAGACTGTTGGAAGCATGAAGTGGCCCTACAGAAGTATGTGGATTAACTGTCTTTGGAATGTGACATTAGCTGTGGACATCATTTTATCTGCCTATGAAATAGAGAGCATAATACTGACCCACTTGGATAATTATAAAGATTAAACGTGATGGCATACTCTTCAAAGTAATCTGTGATCTAAGAAGTGCATTCATAATCTTATCTTAATGGAATTTCCTCTTTCTCTTACAACCACCCAAATTAGCATTTATGAATTATTCTAAGTTAGGAAAAAAAGAACCCAGATATCTTCCTCTTCAGTGTATCAACCCTATGACGAAATTACATTTCTTTACTTAGAAATAACCCTTTACAATATAAACAAATAAGAGGGCTGTATGGAAAGTATCCAGCCGTGTAATATGAAAAATAGAGGCGTTTATGGCTGGATTTTTTCCAGACAGCTCTCGTATGTACTGTAAGCCAGACATATATGTCATATATATGAAGTTCGCTTTAAAGCACCAGATAACACGGATTTTAGGTTTTCTGGGCCACACAGTCTCCCTCATGACCCCTTAACTCTTCTGCACAGCACAACAGCAGCCACTGACAATATGTAACCATATGGGCTTGGCTGTGCTCCAATAAAACCTTATTTACAAAAACAGGTGGCAGGCCAGACTTGGCCAATGAGACTGTTGCTAACACCTGTTCTAGGTGATACTGAAATGATGAAGACAAAGTCCCTGACATCATGGAGCTTATATTCTAATGGGGAGAATAATCAATCAATGAACAAAAAACAATATACAATGAAATGGCAGGCAGTGTTATATTAAAGTGCCATAAAGAAAAATAAAAGCAGAATAAAAGAAGCAAGAGCAACGAGGAGAAGCTATTTGGATGGGCGGTCAGAGAAGGCCTCTATGAAGAGTTATGATTTGAGAAGGACCTGGGATAAAGTGAAGAGAAATGCCCTGTTCATGAGGTGAAAAATGGTCCGAGGGAAACACTGCAGATGCAAAATCTGTCGCAGAGTGGAGTGGTTTGTATAGGACCCATCTTTTCAAAAGACAGGTCCACCAGGAACCTCCAAATATGAGCAGACTTGGAATAAGGGTCTTTGCAGGTGAACTTAAGTAAAGGATCTTGAGATGAGATTATCCTAAATTCAGGTGAGCCCTAAATCCCACAAGTCCTTAGAAGTAAAGGGGAAACAGACACACAGAGAAGGGGTGAAGACCATGTGAGACAGCTACAAGCCAAAGGACACAAAAGACTGCCAACATTCACCAAAGGGTGGGAGGACGGCTGAGACAGATTTGCCCTCAGTGCTTCCAGAAAGACTCAACCCTGCCACCATTTTGATTTTGGACTTCTTGTTTCCGCTGCTGTGACAGAGTGAATTTCTGTTATTTTAGGCCACCCAGATGGAAATACACATGGTACGTTCCAGGAACAGCAAAACCAGCATAGCGAGAGCCCCAAAGAAGTAATCAGCACACATATTCAACGATTGCATGGCCGACCTGACAAAGGCGCCCACCCACCAGGACAGATGCCTGTCATCTGCTCAGCCCTGCCAGTGCGTAAGGATACATTTCCAACCTGAGAGGTTGGAGGGAAGATTAGAGAGGTAGGTAGGGTCCCGAATGGACTGGGATTTGTAAGCCATGGAAGCAATTCTGGATTTGACTCTAAGTGTCAGTGGAAGCTACTGGGAGGTTCCGAGCAGGGGAGGGAAGGTTATGATGTCTGATTTTAAAAAGATCCTTTTAGATGCTCTATGGAAAAAAATAAATGGCGGTAAGCAGGAGGGCAAGAGAGGAAGCAGGTTCGTTAGCTCACCCTCGTAGTGGCACAGACATCAGCTGACGGCTGCCTGACTCAGGGCTGCCACACCGGACTCTGCAGGGTTTGCATAGCACAACGCCAGGGGTGCCACTCACAGCACAAACATTGCCTGTCTGTCACATGATTTACATATCTGTCACAATGGCTTTCCAGAGGAGAGAAAGAACTGTGTCCTCTTTTGGAGAAAAACAGTCTAGAACAGCAACATGCCAACACAGAGCACTGTGTGGGCTGAGGACGCTTGGGCCCTGGGTGAGTGCAGAGCAGGTACTGAGAAGAGGTCAAATGCAGAGTAGATTCTGGAGGCAGAAGTGATGGACTTGCTGCTGTTAGGAGTGAGATGAACAGAAGAGTCAAGGACAACACATTATGTTGTTTTTTTTTTTTTATTGGAGTCACTGGGTGACATAATTTACCCCGCTGGGGCAGACGGGGTAATGATAATGCTCACCTGGTATGTTTGTGCGGAGTGAGGCTGAACTCAAGCATTGCTTGTTCCTGTTCTCTAGGAGATGCCTGTTAAACACCCAAGTAAGCAGACCAAGTAGACAGCTGTATATATTCGAGTAGGGGTTAATTTCTGATGAGCTCTCCCCCAGCATTATTGTATCCTGACATAATGTTAATTAATTTGAGGTTCTCTTTCCTCCTAATAGTGTAAGGCTGAATGGATGGACTGGATGCAGATCTAGTGCCCAAAGAGAAAAATACAAGCATCTTTCAAAAGGTGCTTGGGATTGACTATGATTACCTAGTAAAAGTCATGTGGAGGAACCACATCCGGGCCTCCAGCCAATCACTGCTGAGGCTCTTATCCCTGGTTCGCGCTGCTGCCCTGGCTTTGGGGACAGAAATTCTCCGTGCACGGCAGTGCGAAGTCATCTTTGACAGCAGGGGTTTAATGAGTTGTTTTCGTGTTGGATGAGAAGTACTTCAAGTCCCTAATTCCACTTCACCCTGCCTTTGTTATCCAACACCTTCTTAATTGAAATGCAACGTTCGAAAGAATTCCCAAGAGAAAACGGTTCATTATTCCTTGGCCCACGTAGCCTCCCTTAGCCCTTCCTGAAAACAATTATTTACTTATGGAAATAATGACTTGAATCAACCAACCACAGGTCAGACTGGATATTAACAGAAAGAGAAGCTTTTTAATATCATGACTTCTGTTAGGCTTGGAGACAACGAAACGGAACACGTGAGCACGTCTCACACGTTGAATCTCACCACGTTTACGCGGAGACGCACGTCGCTCACGCCTTGTCTTCGCCCCCTTTCCAGCCCTCTCGCCTCGGCCTTTTCCCACTGAGTGCTGCGCAGCTCAGGGAATGGCGGGAATGGCGTTTCTCCAGCGCTTGCTGTGGCCTCAGGACATGGTGAGTCCAGGGCTGCGAAAGTCAAAGGCAGTCCCCGCACCCAGTGCTATGTCCATGCTGCCAAGTGCATTGGGGGAACTCAGTGCCATTTTTACTGGTGTTGGGGGGTTAGCTCTACATCTGTTTATTTCTATGACTTTCTCAGAGTTTAGAAACACTGACGGGTAAATTCTTAAGAAAACATGATAAATGTTGCATTTCCCTTTAAAATAAGCAAGGAAAAAATATCCTGTAAATGCTGCAACTGCTCTTTTTCAAGCACACTGTTGTAGACACACTCACTCATCAGTGGGTGATTAAGTCGGTAACGAGATCTTAGCATGGGGGATGCACAGGTGGCATCAGAGGGACCTGGCAGGAGGTGATCCCGGGCTCTGACTAAGGCCATCAACGTGATCCTGAGAGAGTTACTCCACCACTCAGAACCTCAGTCTCATTGTCACTAAGATGGGGACTATCCCAAAGACTAAAGGAGAAAACGTCTTGAGAGTGCCTCACTCAGAGCCAGAGCTCTTCCCACGTCGTTTCTGCCCGCTTCTGTCAGAAGAAAGAGCACGTGGGCAGGAGCGGCGCTGCTAGAAGGAGGCAGTCACTCCCGAGGGAGCACTAGGCGGACACTACGGCGTGCAGCAGGCTGCAGCCCCAGGCCTGGACGTGAGAAAGGCGGCTCCCACTAAGAAACCTGGGGCTGCTGGCTGCACAGACGTGTGAAAATAAAAGCAGGTGATACATAAAAGCGGTTTACAGGCAAGGGCTAAAAAAATAGCTATGGGGGGTACCTGTCTACTTCTTCCTCCCACGAAAAATACATTTTATTTAAAGAATTAAATATGTATGCAACTCCTTAGTTAAAGGTTTCTAGGTATGGTTTTTACTCATTTATGATCCATGATAACAGGAAATGGGTTAGGACCCGGGACTGCCCTTGCCCAGCCCCTCCGCTGCTGGCCTTCCAGGTTCACTGCCAACGGATGAAGAGCAGACCTGTCACTCTCAGAAGAACAATCTGTCCAGTGAGATGCAGATGCCATTCCTGTAGTTGCAAATAACGATCTGCTCGTTGGAGGCACTCCAAGTGGCCCCATTAATCATTTTATTGGATCACGTCATATCTAGAACTGCGCAGAATGCCCTCAAGGAGGAAAAGATCGCTGTGCTTGGAGCTTTGCTGAGATTCTAATGGGACCTAGTCCACGACGCGGGCCTGGGAAGTCTTCCATAGTACACGGCCTGATGTTCTCGACCCCACACCTCTGTCACTGACACGTCTACTGTCGTTGATGACTGGTGGGAAATACAGCTTTTGAAGGCCTCCTGCCTCATCTTCCAAACTCTGTCTTACACATCGAATGACACTGAATCCTTTAAGTGAGCAGGGAGGTGCTGGTTTGGAACCTCACAGAAGTTTAGAACAAGACAAACAACGGCCTCTCAGTGAGGAGTAACTTGAAATTAGAAACCCACATCCACAAATCCAAAGTAGTATAGTTCTGGAAACTATGAGTGGGAAGGTGTCGAAGTAAACACGATTTATTCCATTCTGTAAAGTAACAAAGGACTAATAAGAAAAAAGTGTATATGAAGTCTGACAATTAATTTCATGAACTCATCTTAGAAAAAGTGCTGCATGCCTCATTGCTGAGTATCACTATGGTCACCTTCCAAGTACTCCCCTGGGGAAGCTATGCAGCGATGCCAGCGCCTAGTCCACCTTTCAAAGCAATTTTGGAACTCTTTTTCTGGAATGGCCATCAATCAGAGCTGTCGTCATACCCGAAAGTGACAATGAAGTTTGCAAACTTGCACTGTGTGTTTACGTTGGCACAAAGAACTCGGTGAGGTTTCATAACCTTACCATGACTTCTTTATCCAATTATCTATCGATGGATACCAGAAGGGAGGAGGGTTGGGGGAAAGTGAAGAAGGGCTGAAGGAATTAAGATGCACAAATTGCCAGTTATAAAAACCATCACAGGGATGGAAAGCACAGCACAGAGAAAATAGTCAATAATATTGTAATAACTGTGTATGGTGCCAGCTGGGTACTAGACTTACAGGTGATCACTTCCTATGTTATATAAATGTCTAATCACTATGTTGTACATCTGAAACTAACAGAATTTGTATAGCAACAGTAATTGAAAAAAATTTTAGATTAAAAAAGTGAAAAAATTATAAAATAAGCACTTAAGTTCTATGCCAAGAAATACCTAATTACAAAATGATTAATAATGCATCATTGTTCCTACAAGTTAATATGAATTGATAGTGATTGCATTAAATGGTACATAAGTCATTGCATTGCATGAGAATTTTTTTAAAAATCAAGCTTTTGGTTGCTATTATATCTCTGAATCAGATACTATGTTCTTTTCTATGGAGACATAACATCTTTTTTATAGTCACAGCATAATGAGTACTGACAACTGCAAACCCTCGACGTAAACACTCCATTCAAAATCCTGCACTGAGACACCTGACCAAACTTCACTGTAGCTTCTAGCAGCCTACAGCGGCATCGCTGGGACAACCCAGCCCCCTTCTGAGCTCTGGTCTGGAAAAGCTCAAAGCTGCTATGAGCATTTAGTGTTTCTTCCAGCACACACATGAACATAGGCCCCTGATCCTCCTTCCTCAGGGCATTTACTAAAAAGGACTTAACACTGTGACGTGTTTCTCTGTCCCTTTGTGATGTCGGTGTCTCTTACCACAACTCAAGAGTGTCTTTTTCCAGGACCCAAATGCCATTCCTTTAAAACGAACTTATCCAACCGTTCGCCCGTGGGGTGCATGTGGCCCTGGATGGCTTTGAGTGAGGCCCAACACAAATTTGTAAACTTTTATAAAGCATTACCAAAATGACGCACAGACTTTTTTTTAAGCTCATCAGCTATTTTTAGTGTGAGCGTATTTTATGTGTGGCTCAAGACAATTCTTCTTCCAATGTGGTTCAGGGAAGCTAAAAGGTTGGACATTCCTGCTTTAAAATATCTGGAAGTCTAGAGCCTTGGTCCCTATGGGAAACAGAATCCTAACTTGGACTTTTCCCCTCCCAACTCCTTCATCCTCTCTTTAAAATGCCCAGTCACCTCTGCACAGCTCCAAATGGGACTCTGCTCTGTCTCCTCCTGACAGCAGTTACTGGGCGAAATCCGTTTTCACACTCTGAACTAATGTCAAGCCTTGTTTATCTTTGATAGCACCAAGCCCTCGCTTTTTCATTGAAATGTATAATTGCATCGAAACGTAACTGAATACATCTTTGAGTTAAGTATGCAGAGAACTTTAACGAATGTATGTACTTTTTAAAGCAAATTGAAGAGTAGGATGTTTGTCGATAGTGAATTAATTTTTAAATTTCTATTAATTGCCTTGGCACTGAAAAAGTTCTAGCAAACCTGATGGATGCTATTTTTAAGAAAGAGAAAACATAGTGTTAAACCTCATCCAAACAATTAAGTATCCAAATAGGGGGGATTCATCAAGAACTGACAACAAGGCTTTTCCAATGGAACGGTACATATTTCCTCAAGTTGCTCTCCCTTAGGAGAGAGGGCTGAGCTGGGATGCAGTCAGCATTTGTGACCGAGTTCGCTTCGTCACCAAGGACTTTTAGAACTCGGAAGCTATTTTAAGATACAGAAGATCCTCTGTAAGCTGCCAGCCCCTCATGGAACCTGCCAGTGTTGCTGCTGAGGAGAAGCGTGCCCCCATGTTTACCGAGGAGACACAGGGTGAGGGTTGGGGAACCCTCAGTTCCATTTTTAGCTCTTCCATTTATTTACTGAGTGATCGTGAGGTTGCTAACCTCCTTTCATCTTGGAACTTCGGCCAAGAAACTAGAATCGTTATAACCCTCCTTAGGAGATTTCGGTAAAAGATGCTTTCTTACAAAAAAAGGTATTGCTAGTTGGGGTCTCTGTGATCATCCTCTGACCTGCACAACCGCCATCAGGAACAGCTGGGACATGTAGTGAATAGAAGTGGGGACCGTTTCCCCAACTCTTGCACTAACTTTTCCAAAGTAAGAAAAGGTCTTTCAATGTGTGCTTGGTCCCAGCCTTAAATTCTCTCCCTCTATTTGCAACTCTCTCAGGGCCTGGGGAACCGGATTCTCAAGGTACAGGGAAACCACATCAGAATGAGCTTTTTAAAAAAATTGTGGTAAAATACACATAACCAAGTTTACTTTTGTCACCACTTTTAGTAGGCAGCTCAGTGGCATGCAGTACAAGCGTGCTGCTGTGCAACCATCACCGTCTGCATCTCCAGAGCGTTTCATCCTCACACCCGGGAACTCTGTCCCCGTAAAGCACTAACTCTGGTATCCACCATCCGGCTTTCTGTTTCCATGAGTTCGTCGACTCAGGTACTTCTTACGAGAGGACTGGGGTCACCCCGTGTTTGTCCTTTTGTGTCCGGCTTATTTCACTTTGCATAATGTCCTCCAAGTCTGCTTATGTTGTAGCACGTCAGAATTTCCTTCTTTTTTAAGGCTGGATACTGAGTTACTTTTTTTAAAGGTAGAACCAAGTTATGAGTGACAGCCCTTACTACAACCACAGAGTGATGAATTAAAGTTTGGAACTCACGTGGACTGGCTGTTGGGCCTTTCACTCAATGTGTCAAAGGGTGGGAATTGTGCCAGATTCTGAATGAACTTCTGTGATGGGGTTCAATGGAGAGTGAGGGAGTCAACACAAAAAGGGCCAGAGTGCCAAGTGGAGAGCTCAACAATTACTTTTTGATCTAATGTTTTGGGAACGTATAACCCGTCTAAACAGTAACATCACACAGCCAAAGAGATGCCAGAAGATTTATGAATCAATTCTTGAGTTCCTTGAAAGAGTTCAGTTCTGAGGGACTGTCACAGTATTCCCCATAATCAATAAGAACTTCGAGAAAAAAGATATGTATCTCTTAATTAGACTTATAATATATAGAATATAAAATAATGAGCATTAAATATCAATACACAAATGCAAAGACACACAATAATGTGTAATCTGATAGTAATATTAACATATATATAATGTATCTAATAAATATCTGAATATATACAAAACTGCCAATATCTCTGTATCAGACTATATTAAACTTACCTATTTAGAAAAATAGTAAAAAATAATGATTAATTCTCACGCCAAAAATACTCCCTAATTCGACCTGATAAGATCTTTTATTTGTGTTTTAAAATCAAAGTGAAAAGTTCTGCTGTCGACATGAATGAAAAAGCCGACCAAGAGAAAACGGAACCTTCGTTGACATCTTGGCAACAAGTGGCCTAACGTGTCAACTTGTCATCTGTGAAGCAGGGTCTGTATTGAATACCAATGACAATTGTTCGAAAGACTCATCACTGCCTTCTGTCACTTACGAATCAAGAAGGTGACATTGTTTTTTTTTTTTTTTTTTTTTTTTTTTTTTTTTTTTGCGGGTAGTTCCCTGGCTGGGAATTGAACCCAGGCCACTGCGTTGACAGTGCCAGCGCCGAAGCCTTAAGCCACTACACCACCAGGGAACTCCCTAAGAAGGTGACATTGTTGATGGAGCAGGATCTAAAACTGATAAATGCAGAACTGCTGACGTTTCCATTCGGAGTCATTTCTCCCGGGAGGTGGCGTTCAGTGCGTGCGTGCCGCAGGCTGGCGACCGAAGCAGCAGGACAGAATTCAGTTCCATATGAAACGTCCAGGCAGTCTAGCTGACAGACGTAGAGCTGAACGCGGCCACCTGTAAGTTTCTCTGTGACAGGAGCCCAGAAGCTCCGACGTGACGAGGAGCTGAGCCAAGTGAATCAAAGGGAACTACGTAGAAGGCTTCCTCGCGGGCTGCCTGCGGCAGTGGAGAAGACGGGGGCTCTGCTACTCGGCCCGCTGAGACAGAACCCACGTTGGGAAATACGTACAAATGCGGTACACTGGAGAACATAAAGTGCTTACTGCCATCTTGGCACTGCTCCTGTGACGAGTCCAGCAGCAGCCTGAAGCTCCTTCAGATGGGACATACGAGGACTTTCCGGATAAAATCCAGCCACTGTGAGTATAATGAGAACAGGTACTTGGCTGGATACGCTCCGGACAGCCCTCATACTCCAATCACAGGGCATACAGCCCGTGACAAGGAGCCTGTACAATGACAAGGGGCAGAGAGCTAGCGCCTACACCCCACAGAGGACACACCAAGTCCTGGGGGTGAACCCCTGCCTCCATGAGTCGTGGTTCGTAGGTAGCACATGGGCTCTAGGATGTGGCATCGTTGCACATCAGACACAGTTGACAGTGGCGTGGTTCTGATCAGGCTCTCCTCAGCAACGAAGCCCATCGAGGTGCTGTGACTCAGTTACATCCCACAGAGGTCACAGATACCAATGTGTCTCACTGCCATTCAAGTGAGTGCATGGAAACCCTGGCTTTATTTCCGTTGCCTTTGCTGTACCGGAATCTGGGGGCATTCCTGTCCCTATCCCTTCAGCATAGGCTCCTGGCCTACTGCAGGGCCAACAAACCCGTCCTTGGACTTGGGGTCAGCCAACCTGGATGTGACCCTTAACTTCCATTTCTTTTGGTTAAGCCATTTAACTCTCTAAACATCAGTTTCTTTATTTGTCAAGCAAGCGAAATAAGCTCATGGGCTTCTAGAAGGAATGAACGAGTTCATGTGCAAGAAGAGTGAGTACTGAGCCCGGGGAAGATACTCCCCAATTTTCACTGAATTGCAAGCTAAGACAGAGACCTAAGTGAACACGTGACATATTCGAAGTGACATTTAAAGTGACGGCTGGCTACTTTATATCCAGAGGACTGCCAGTACGGGTCCGGTCTAAGGCTACGCTTATGTTCTGCAGACCACGGTGTGTGGTTCCTAACACAGCAGCTCTGATTTGGCAAAGCTGGTCCCAGTGCTGCAGAAGTATGTGGCGCCACCATATTACGTTCCAAGGTGAATGAACGTTCGTCTATCCCTTTGTTGGAAAGGTCCCAAACTACGCCTTCAGGACTGGCCAAACTGTGACTGACCCGGTAGGTAACTTGCTACTATCATGCAGTAGTATCATTCAGGGCAAAACAATACAAAACCAAAAATACTACTTCATTTCCAGATAGCATTCATCTGAAGAGAAGGGGGTGTGAGATTTTTTGAAAATCAGGGTTTAACACGGTTGGCATAGTTACGGTGAACATGGGTAATTAAATTTCTGGCCTGAATTACTGTTTTCAGAGTATGAAACAATTGGTTCATGTACAGCACAAAATCCGCTTTCAAAGAACATGGCATTTTAACACACAAATGTAGGTTGCAGATTATAATATTATTTATTCACTACACGCACATTTCAGTGACTGAAGGGCCATTCTTTCCCCAGATGTTGAAAGCACTACATCCTACTGTGAAAAAAAAAGTTATTTCCTTTCATTTGTCCCATTTCAGTCAATGTCAAATGGCTGAGGCCATGAGAGAAGTTTATGTAAACTCCCTTTGTGCCCGTGTTTTCGCAGGGACGACGTTTTCTTGAGCAGGGGTGGTGCTCTCCGAACAAGCTTTCCCTGCAGGCCTCTGCTCAGAGCGAGGAGGAACGTGATCATCAGATGTGCTTTCCTTTGCTCACACCGAAGTCCACCGGCCTTCAGCAGTCAGCTCTGCATGGGAAGTGTCTGGGGCCTGTTTTCCGTTAGGGATTTGGGACATGAAAGTCTCTTTTCCAGAAGCAAAAACCTAGCAGTGATCAAAAGTGACAGACGTTCACAAGGAAGAGAGGAGAAGTCCTCAGACCTGCACTGCATTCTCATCAGAAGGCAGCGGGCCAGGGCCCAGCAGAGCGCAGGGGCCGGGCTCCACCGCAAAGGCGCCCCCTCCCCGTGGTGCAGTGGGGACCGCAGGCTGCTCTGAGTCCCACGTGCCGAACGGGCAGAGAGGAACCTCGGGATAAACACTCAACGCTCTCAGTCTAGATTAGGGATGGATGCAGGGTATCGAGTGTGCCATACTGTCACTGTTGTCCTGGGGTGACCAGGAAGCTTCTAGTTCCACTCCTTAAATTACCTTCCGGAGAGTTCTTCAATTAAACACCCTTACTGCCATCCCCCTTCTTTATTTCCACACCTGAGAGTGCAAACAGGTTTTGTGCTTGTGGCGGTGTGCGGAAGGTACCTGCAGTAACCCACTGGCCGGCCCTGACAACACAACGAAAGCGTGCTCTCGGACTGGAGGACAGAACAGCCACTGCAAATGCGGCATATATGGAAAGGGAAAGAAAGTTCTGGTAGGCAGGTTGAAATTCTGTTTCCTTTTCCTAGCAGGCTCAAAAGCCGTCTCTCTGAAAGTGCAAACGCCCATTTCTTGACAAAGTGAAAAGCTTTAAAATGTGCCTTTTTTGGTTCTGGTTTCAAGTTCTCTATATTTAGGCTTGTTTCATATCTTACATTTTTTTTTCAACAAAATACTCCAAAATATATCTTAACCCTATTGGCCAAAATACTATGCAAATCAATGCAAAAGACAAAAACAGTCTTCTCTGAACAAAGAGGCTCTGAAGATGGCAGGACCAGCAGGGGCTCTTCTACCTTCATTTTGCTATGCTGATTACCGATTTTGCAGATGAACAGGGGGCTCTTACGACAGACAGTGGTGCAGTGGTGACCAGAGAGGGAGAAGGGGGTCAAATATATGGTGACAGAAGGAGACTGGACTTGGGGGGTTAGCACACAATGCAGTTGGTTATACATGACGTGTTACAGAACTGCACACTTGAAACTTACATCATCTTAGTAATAAATGCCACCCCAATAAGCTGAATTTTAAAAAGATTAAAGTTTTTGAAAATAAACAACAGAATTCGTTGTTGCCTAGGTGGGTTTCCAAACGATGACAGCCATTGCTGCAAAACTCCCCAATTCCATGCCTACTGAGTATAAAAGACACAGGGGACCTCAGAGTCCCCAGGTGTGATGACTCAGGTCATATGAAGTATGGTGGCCTCCTTTGTCAGGTGTAGGGAGACTGTCTCCCTTTACTAGACTGTAAGTCCTTGGAGTCACTTCCCACTCTGCCATTTCCTTTCTAATGATGGGCTGCACCATTTAAAGCAATGCTGTCCACTAGAAATAGAATGTTAGCCACAGGAGCAATTTTAAATTTTCTACTAGTCGTGTTTTTTGAAAAAGTATAAAGAAATAGGTGACACGAACCATAACAACATACTTCATTTAATGCAATATATCGAAAATATGATCAGTTCAACATCTAATCAATGTAAATTATTAATGAGATATTTTACATCTTCCTTTTCTTTTTCATCAAGTGTCCAAAATCAGGTCTGTATTTCACATTTACTGTGTATCATGCAATTTAGATGAGACACATCTCAAGCATTCAGTAAGCCACATGGAGCTAGACAGAATATAGATAATTCCTCTTCCTCAATTACTTAACTAAATCCTACTTAAACTAATCAAGGTCCAATTCAAATCCTGGGCTTAACTCAGTCCTGTATTTGGGAACACGTGATTTACAAGTAGTTGAAAATTCACTGGATAAGTACTTCTGGGTTACAGAGTATGTGTAGCTATCATAGCTTCGTGTGAAATACCTAGTGCTACAGTTCATATTTAACACCCATCCAGCTGTTCACTTGCCCCAGGCACTGTGGTTAAGTGCTTTACACATATTATTTTATTAATTTGCATGATTAGCTTCTAAGTATAACTGCTCATTTTACAGATGGAGAAACCAAGTCTTGGTTAAGTAGCCTAACCAAGTTATGCTGCAAGAAAGAAGCAGTGCCAACATTCAAGTCTGGGCAGCCTGCTCACCACGTTCTAGCTCATTCTAGTCATCAAGCACTCATGGTATTCGGTGACTCAAGGAGTGCCAAAGGTTCCCAATTCCATTGGTTCCCAATTTAACATGATATAAAAACAAAGGTTACAAGGATTGGAGGCATTAGCAATGACAGAATAACCAGCAAGAAAAGAAACTATGTAGGTTAATCTGGAATGTCCACGTCTTTTCCCTGACAGAAAAATACAATTTGTATCTCTCACTTGAGTGGACAGTGAAGAATTAATTATATAAACTTGATTTAACCCACCCGACTAGCTATAGAAAAACAAGTGTATCGGGAGGTGCTTGGGAAAAATAGCACTTTAGAGATGTGAACAGAATGAATGCATTCACAAGTAGGGAGCAATTAAGTCTATTATCACCATCAAAATCACCTCCAAATTAAAGCATACAATGCTACTTGGATTCATCAAAATTCTTACTAAATAGGAAATTTTTGTATGATTGTCAAGAGGGAGTTGAAGCCGTTTCATCAATGGCATAATTAATACAATGTAGCTCTGACCTGATCGCCCACATTCCTGCTCCCCCTTTTAAATTTCTTTTAACTTTCACTGTCCTTGTACTAATCTCCTTCAGCCCCTTCCACACGCACCTCTTCTTCCAATATGGAAACACGTACAGAATAACCACCGTTTGCGACGACATGGATGGACCTGGAGATCATCACGCTAAATGAAATAAGCCAGACAGAAAAAAACCAAGAACTGCATGGCTTCACTCATATGCGGAATATAAAACTGAAAGCAACAAAGAAAACTAAACAAAGAAACAAACAAAAAACTCATGGACACAGTCAATAGTTTAGTGGTTACCTGGGGGAAAGAGGGGAGGGGATAGGAGAAAAGGGAGGGAGAGGAGGGGAGGGGAGCCAGACATACGGTGATGGAAAGAGAATGCACGCTGGGTGGTGAACACATAATGCAACACACAGACGATGCACAGTAGAATTGTACACCTGGGACCTATGTAATTCTTGCTAATCAATGTCACCCCAATAAGTCTAACAATAAAGAAAAAGAAACATGTACAGAGTAAACATTACATAAGTTTCCAAGATTATGGCTGGGCACGGCACTGAAGACCAATCTCTTTTGCTTCTATACCTTTCCTTAAGGCAGGTCTCACACCATTTGTAATCTAAAATGGAATGAATTGATTACTGATAACAGCATCATTTAAAAGACCTGAGGTTTAGAAGATAAAGTTTTCCGCCATAATCATGAATAGTCAATTGGCCCCTATTGAAGTCCATCATAATGTAACACTGACAGCTTATCCATTGTAATTAAATTCCTACTCCCTAATATATTTTCAGTCATGAGTTGTTTTATGGGCTTTCTTACATTTTTTCAGCTAGCATCTGATTTTGTAGAGCTTTAAAATGGAATTTTTAATGAAGCTGCTTTTTCTCTAATTGGTATTCCCTGGCATTATTATTTTTAGCACTGGACTGAGTGCTACTACAGCTATCCAGTGAAAGCAGCACTTTCTGAAAGGCCCAGATACCATTTTCTGAAAGGGCTTCACTCTGATAAGGCCGGACTTGGGTTACATCAGCTCCGTGATGTGCCCCAACAGGAGGTCACTGACAACCAGCATAAAACTCAGCAAAAGAGAGTTGGCCCGTCGGTACGATTTTGCTCTTCATTCACTCTCTTCTTCTTCTCTGATTCATTGGTTTCATGAGCATAAATGTAGCTCCTGCTATGTGTCTGGCACTAGAGACACACATGTTCCCATTATTTGAGAAGTCACTGTTCTCCAGGAGACCAATATACAAAGACTACACTTAGCACACCAACAAGAAAAACCTGGAAGAGGAGGTAATGGTTGCTGTTCATTGAATGAAGCACACACCACTCTTTCCCTCCCCTTCCAGCCTAACGGGGCCAAACAGCCCCTTGGTCACAGCTCAGGGCCACGGCCACACCCCCCGAGGCTATAACTGGTCATGCACAAAAAGGCCTTTGATCTACTGCTGTCAAAAGACAGTAAGAAAATCCACGACGTCCTTAGGTACTCCCAGTCCTGCCTTCTCTGCCACCAGCTCTCCTTTACTCGATGCTGTAACATCTGACTCACCTTTCTGGGTTTCCATTCCTTATTTCTATGTTTAATTTTATTTTCTGTTATAAGAAACTTCTATGCGAGGTGTTCTGAACCCAGGCTACACATGAGATTAATTGAAGGAGCTCAAAAAATAGACCCCTACCAGGATCTCGCCCTGAAATTGTGTTTCAACTGGTCTAGAGCATGGCCCCAATACCTGCATTTTTTTTTCTTTTTTTTTTTTTTCTTTTTAAAGATGTAGTTGACATACAGAACTGTGCACATTTAAGGTGTATGGTATAATGACTTACACAGGTGGTGAAATGATCACCACGACACATTTAGTTTTCAATGCTCCCTCAATGATTCTACAAGACATCTGAGATTCCGAAACACTTCCCTACTCCGTGATCTTGGAGCCTGAGGAGCCAGGCTTGGATGAAGTCACAGACCCCTGGGGCAAATCTGCACAGTCCTAAACCGGAAAGAGCACTGTCCCCTCCCCACCAGGAAAATCTGAGCAGTCTCTCTGGGCAAGAGGCAGAAGGGAGGCCAGATGCAAGAGGCTGCTGCTCAAAGAGTAACGCAAGTCAGCCCTCAGAGTGGGAGGTGACAGTCTAAAACCCCAGGAAGGAAATGCAAATGTTAAGAGGTTTTAAGACAAATGATTGCTGGGGAGCTGGATGGGTTTCTGCGCCTGAAGGCTGAGGGCCAGGCGATCAGTCAGGAGGTGCGGATGTCTAATCAATAGATCCCAGGCCTGCTGGTGGTGCCTCTGAGCTTCCACTGTGGGTGGGGGCGGGGGTGCAAGCTTACCAACAGTTGTCCAGGGTGGGAACCAGGAGTTGTGGGGCCCAGGGTTCTTCTTGGAGAAAAGAGGCCAGGCTGGGGAAGGTCATGTCCATCAATCTCAAAGACCAGGGACCTAAGCCCGGAAACTCCAGCTTCCTTTAGTATCACAACGGATTTGTGAGCCACAGATTACCTAAAATGTAAGAAATCAATCCACATCTCCCGTCTGTGCCATCATTGGAGGTCGGAAGCAGTTTTTTAGGTGATAATTTGGGTACAAGGGGCATGTCCGGAGCCAATAATGAGAATTCAAGGAAGTCACAGTGACCTCTGTAGGACTGTCCGCAGCTGGCCTTGGAGGAACTTCCTTCAAGCACTTATCCTCTAAAGCTGAGAAGGGGGCTTTTCTTTGGAGTTTTTCCACTTCGGGGTGGGAAACAGTGTAATGTGGTGGGAAAAGTTCCTGGCTCTTTCAGAATAACAACGTGTCCCAGCAGGTCTCCTAATCTCTCCAATGTGATTTCTTCCTCATACAATGGAAAAAAATGACATTAAATAGCTCCTGAGTTTCTTCTAGCTATAAAAGGTTATGAATTGATCAAAACTGGATTTTGCAGGACTTTGGGGGCATTGCTAGAGTGTGACGTGTGTGTGTGTGTTTGTGTGTGTGTGTGTGTGTGTGTGTGTGTGTGTGTGCGTGCATGTGCGCATGTGTAAGAGGCAGAAATTAGACAGTGCTAAGACTTCAAGGCTGACTTGAAAATATATATGTTGGCCTGATATAAGCAAACTATACAATTCGAAATACTCCTTCAAAGAATTCAGCTTCTACAAGAGGGGTTTTCTGGAACTATGAAAAGGATTCTGATGTAGTTATTTTGGAGAGAGGTTAAAGAATCAGCAACACCTATGAAGCCTGGTGGCCATCACCCTTGGTAGAAATAGCTTGTAGGGCAGTGGTTCTCAACTTTCCTAATGCCGCGACCCTTTAACACAGTTCCTCAGGTTTTGGTGACCCCATAAAGTTATTTTCGTTGCTACTTCATAACTGTAATGTTGCTACTGTTATGAATCATCATGTAAATATCTGGTATGTGTTTTCCGATGGTCTTAGGCGACCCCTGTGAAAGGGTCATTCGACCCCCAAAGGGGTCGCGACCCATAGGTTGAGAACCGCTGGTCTAAGGATTAAAAATGAGCCAAAAGTGTTAACTTGCCATGGTAGTTCACCAATTTTTCTAAGTTTCCACATATAGTATCTACAGGGGAAATCTTCAGGGTGTTCACTTTAGCTTTACGGCAACGTGGGAGATTTTTTTAAAAGGGGAAAAGAAGAAGAAATGACAGAAGGCTAGGTTCTGACCCATTTCCAAGCTCATAGGATCATCAATGATCCGTTACAGAGTTCCGAGTGGCTGAGGCAGGAATCTCCAGCTATTATTACTGTGGAGAAGAGAGTGGTCACTCTAACAACAATGAATGAATTCCCATGTTCATATGGGATCACTGCTTCCATTCGTGTTCTCACTCACTCCTCCCAGCGAGCTGAGAACGGCCTCGTCTTTATCCGACCCTGCAGATGAGAGCACACGGTTGAGCTGGCTCAAGTCTCAGAGCCAGTAAGAGGAGAAGTAAGACAACATCTCCCCATGCGCGTTAGTTTGCATCCCTTTCTGTTACTCTTCATTCCACAGTTGGTTCATTTCTTTCTTTCTTTTTTCTGACCCCCCCCCCCCCCTTAACTACCTTCAAATCTGGACTCTAGGAGAGTTTACAGCTCTGACTCTAGTTTTGCTCCTCACGGTTCTCACACGAGGCTGACGGCAAGTCTTCGGTGACTTGTTTGTTTCACCATATTTAAGTCAAGTGCATAACAGGGCAGCCTGTCCGTTAAATGGAATTTATATGTAAAAGAGATGAGAGAAGAGGGACTCGGAGAGGTGTTCCAAGGCTCCAAGAACTAGCTATTCAAAAAGAAAAGTCAGGGTGGGTGGAGAGAGAATGACTCTGACAGTGACAACGAGCGCTGCGGTGTATCTGTGCGACACTGGCATCACCAGCAACACTGCACACGTCTCTCATCCTGTATCGTTCTCGGCTCCCCTCCCACACACAGGCTCATGTGGAGCAAACAGGGATCATCTGGTGGGAAAGAGTGACGTGGCCGAATCACTGCGGACGGACTGAGAGCTCTAATTTCCCTACAAAAAAGGTCTATTCGGAAGGAGGAGGAGGAAAAACTCTGTTTATAAAAGCAATGAAAGCAGTGAACTAAGCTGTAAAATCCCTTAGTACCATTTGCTAAGCGAAACCACACGAACTCTCTCAATCCAGGCCGCCGTGAAATACAGAATTTATTTAGAGTCGGACTGTCCTTCGCTGCCTGGTTTTGTCCAGTGACACCGCTAAATACTGCGTTGCTCCAGGCCGCGCTGTGCAGCAGGCCGTCTCCTCCTCACGTACCTTTGGTTGCTGTCAGTGCAGACTGAGTCAAAGGGCCTGCACCTGCATCATCTGGGATGGGGGCAGGAGGGCTTCAGGGCCAGACTCTCCATCAGTCCCCTCAGGCCACCCCACCAAACACCATCCTAACAGGAAGCGTGCTTGCTGGGCAAATGCGCCTGCAGGCGGAAGCCCCACCGACCACTCCCCATTGAGACGCAAAGCTGCGGGAGGCCGTCCTGCTGGGCAGTGACCTGGGAAGCAGAAACTTCAGGACTGGAGGACGGATTCCATCTTACAGCCTGTCGGCCTGTGTCAGTGGCAGAAGTGGGTCAATACTAATTTTTATAGACCTTTCTTCTTTATACTCCTTGATTCCTTTGCTTCTTACTTTGAACTAAAAGATCTGATTGTCTATAATTTGAACAGTCATTTTGAGCATGGGAGTTCTAAAGAGCACTGTCTTCGGAGTCAAAGAGAACTAGGTTACGGCCTTCCCTCTGCTTCTTAGTAGCTGTGTGACCTTGGGAAAGTGACTCAACCTCCCTGAGCCGCAGATTTCCATCGTGCGTAACAGGGATCATAACATTCCCTACCATAAACAGTCTGACTGTGGTGAGGACTGATGAGATAGACTATGTAAAGCATTCAATAAATGTCACTGTAATAATACAATAATTTCAATTTTAACTCGATCTAATCAAAGTGCAAGGATTAGCGCTAACTAGAGGAAACCCGCATCCCTTCCGTAGTTCCTAGTGGATACCTGTCTACAAAGAGATTTCTAATTGAGATAAAAAGCTAGTCTGCTCCCTCTCAGTTAATTTAATACCTTTTAATAGTATGCACTTCTCCCCGAGGGACAACTTAATGTCAGACTCTTTGTGCACACTGTCCTTTTGCTTAACCATGATCACAAGAGATAGTCACTACACCCCCATTTTACAGAGAAGGGGTTTCAGACACACCGTGTGACAGGCCCAGATGTGTGCCAAGAGTCAGGACTGCACCCCGCGTCTCTGAGTTCACTGCTGCCGCCTCAGGTTGTCTGAAGGTCAGGAAGCCTTGGCCTGCGCTGAGCACATCCCTGTGGCACGTACTGTTCTGAATCACTCAGATGTGGAAATGTAAAATCCTCACAAAACCCTATGACGTGAGTACCGCTACCCCCATTTCATAGATGAGCCAACTGAGGCACAGGGAGATAAAGAAACTTGGTCAGAGTGACACAACCGCCAAGCAGGGAGGCTGGTGTTGGAGATCAGACCACCTCTCTCTGAAGCCATCATGCCGCAGAGGAGACACGGATGGTGAGCTCCTTTCTGTCACAAGGCAGGCAGCCAGCCGGACGTTGTCCCACTTGGGATGCTTTATTGACACAGGCTCTTATATTTTTCTCCTTGGTCTTCCACGCCCCAAAGGAAGTGCCGGCACCTTTCTTCAGTTAAACATGGCCACGTATTTACCAGGCTTTACAAGGTAGCTCCCCCTATAAAACTAGCAGGAGGCAAACCTGGTAATGCTAGAGGCGCGGAGGAAAAACTAAGACCAGAACATTCCCCACTATCGCACAGTGAGGTTGCGACTCTTCTTTCAATCCTGGGCTCCCAGAATCCCGCAGGGATCCCACCGAGTGCCTCGGGGGCCTTTCTGTCCATTAGGCGAACGCAGCTGAGTGACAGGATAAAACGTCCCTGGGAAGATAAGCCCTTGCTTTTTTTTGATGGTGAGCAAACCTAATCTTGATGATTCAAAATCTCACGTGAACTCAATTACCGTGCGCTGGCAGCACCCTCCAATCCCTGTACCCCTGAAGGGGAAGATACGACACCTGCCTCTGGGGTGCTGGCCCTGCCTACCCTCAATCAGGGTTTGTAGCTGACTGCAGAGAGAGCAGATGCCTGTTGGGGTCCAGCCTTGCCAACACACACAGCTGGGCCGTCACCTCCCCGGGAACCCCTCGCTCCCACACCAAGCTTCAGGCAACACAAAGCCTGAGGAAGGTTTTCGCTTCGCCCTTGATTTGAAGGTCAAGCCTGTGCCATGACGCACCCAGCCCGGACCTAAGGTTTCCGATTCACGCTGCCTGGACCACGTTCCTGGGCTTCCCAAAGAATTCCCGGGGGCTTAAAAGAGATGCACGGGAGGCGGGACAGGCGGGGGCTATTGAGTCCAGCCCTGACTGTCCCCCCATCTACACGAGTTTGTTGACCACACTCTCTCATTCTCCACCTATGCTTAGAAGAAACTGTCTTCCTTATGCTAACTAACCCTGTCACCAAGCCCTATTTGGATCCAAATTTAAACTTGAAATATTCTCTTATAAATGTATCATTCTCTTTAATTAAATTTGAGTTAATTAGAACTAATGGCATTATTCATAGTTGCTCTTCCCCTGCTGAGGGGATACAGATCATTGAAATGATGCTGAAATCTCAATGCCAACAGGAAAAAAGTGAATCGGAGTTATCTGACTTTGCCAGGAACACGAATGTATAATACTTAACTAGAAACCACAGCCCCTCAGTGTGGGAAAGAGAACCACCTTGTGAAAGGCATTCATCCACCTTGGCCACAGTCTCAACTCCTGCCATGCAATGTATGTCCTACGGGCTGGCTGCGATTGTGTCACCTGGGAGGTGGTTAGAAATGCCGAGTCTCTGGTCCCACTCCAGACACAGAGGCTCAGCGTCTGAGCCTGCACCAGAGCGCCGGGTGAATCCAGCTGGGGCTGAAGCAGCCCTGGGCTGCACACTGACGGCCTCTGTACCGCGATCCGAGGAAACGGAGAGCACGCTCCCGCCTCCCACCCGCTGCCTTCTGCGGGAATGTCCCCTGGTCAGTTGCCGAGCATTTCCCAAACATACCTATAATCGGGCCTCCAGAACGCTCAAGGTTTCTCACTCTTGGATCAAGTCCACAACCTCTTCCCAACCTGGACACCAACCAGATTCACACGGGGAACCAGACATACCAGCGTGCACTACGCAATGGTAATTTACTGGGATTTGAACAGTCATCAGTAAATGGATACAGTCCAAACTTCAGAGAGTGCCCGTGTTGTTCCATCTGACCTCAGGGAGAGAGGGTGCTAGGACTGCGGCCTCACACTGGGCGTGCGGGTACTGCACAGCGCGGGGTGCCAGAGCTTTTGCATCATTCAGTTACAGAATGACTAGTATAAACATTCTGAGTTATTGCATGGAAATAACGTGGCGATACCCGGATGAAAGAGTACCTTTAAATTCCAACATTTTAGGAGAAAGAAATAACCCATCCAAAGGGCTTCCCGGGTAGAAAAGGGAATGCAGTCACCAGGGCCAAGCTCAGGAGGGATGTGAGGCTGGTCAGTGTCGGGGGCACCTACAGGAGGAGGGCAGGCAGGTTTAAGAGAGGCTCCCGCTGACAGCAAGGAAGTGGCGGGGACCCTAGCCCTCCAGCCACAAGGAACCGATTCCTGCCAACAACACAAGTGCTCATGGGAGCAGGTTCTTCCCGAGAGCCTCGCAAAGGAACGCAGCCCCGCTGGCCCCGCTGACATGGTGACTTCAGCCTCCTGAGACCGGGGACAGAGCCACTGGCCATGCCTACTGGACTTCTGACCCGCGAGGCTCTGAGACAAATTTACATTGTTTTAAGATGCTAATTTTATGGTGATCAGCTTGGGCTGCAATAGAAAACTCATGCAGAAAGGAGTAAATACAAACCC
Source organism: Lyroderma lyra (assembly GCA_004026885.1). Lineage (NCBI taxonomy): Eukaryota > Metazoa > Chordata > Mammalia > Chiroptera > Megadermatidae > Lyroderma > Lyroderma lyra. The sequence goes on from PVJL010008532.1 coordinate 28,422, forward strand.
ACCCAACTGAACTGAACTGAATTATTTCAAGGTAAACGTTACCCAAGGAGGTTACGTGTAACAGAACGCTGCCATGTTGGGGGAGGCTGGCGGTGATAATGAACATGGCTTTGATCTCCAGCAGTGAATGCGGAGCATGCCCATGAACTGTGTTGATTTGGTTTTCTAATTAAATGCTTGTTAGCTAACTGCACGATCCTTCTCATAGGAATAGATTAGGCCAAATCAGGATGATACTATACCTGATGAATGAAAGTATCCCCTCCTAACAAGGAAAGTTGGCACCATCGTACTTATCTGCCACCGTGCCCAGGCCATGTTACCCAAGGGTGGCAGCAGGAGTGTGTGCAGTTCACAGAATCAGCATTTTAAGGCACGGGTCAGCAAGCAGTCCCGGAGAAATGGCACCGGTTAAGTATTTTGAGCTTTGTGGACCCAGTGGTCTCTTCTGCCACTTCTCAACTCTGCTGGTGAACTATGAAAGCAGCAAGTAGACAATATGCAAGTGGCTGAGTGTGGCTGTGCCCCCCAAAAACTCCATTGGCACTGAAATTTGAATGTCATATGATTTTCACATGTCATGAAATATTATTTTTCTATTGATGTTTTTCAATGCTTTAAGAATGTGAAAACCGCTGTAGGCTTGGAGGTCACACAGAAATCAGCAGTCGGTTGGAGCTGGCTGACCCCTGTCATAAAATCAAGGCTGTACTTGCACAAAGGAGTTCCCAGCAGAGGCCAAAGACCAGGATGGACTGACAACTCTTTCAGGCCATTCTGAATATTGTGGGAATCAACTCAGTAGAAATTTCTGTTTTTCAAAAGGACTGCAATACGGATTTGTTAGAACTCTAGCTTCACAAAGAACATCTGTTCAGATGAGGGCTGTCCAGTAAGTATCTAGCCAGGTGATACGAAAAACAGAGGCATTTATGGCTGGATTTTGTTCTGGACGGCCCTCATATATTGATTATTAATGTCTGACAACTTACCCATTTAATTACAATGCTGTGATGAGCGGAATTACGTACGCTTCAGAAAGATATGCTGAAGTCCTAACCCCTAGTACCTCAGAAGGTGACTTTACTTGGACATAGGGTCTTTATAGAAGCAATCAAGTTCAAATGAGGTCATTAGGGTGTTTCCTAACTTGATATGACTGGTGTCCTTGTAAAAAGAAGGAGTGTGGACACCGACACACACACAGGGAACACCACGGGCAAAGGAGGGCAGAAGCCAAGGACGCCAGAGCCCGCCAGCAGACCACCGGACACCAGAGAGAGACCTGGGCCAGACTCCACGCTCACAGTCTCAGAAGGGACCGAGCCTGCCGACACCTTGATCTTGGACTTCTAGCCTCCAGAGCTGAGACAATAAATTTCTATTGCTTAAACCACCCAGTTTGTAGTACTCTTTGGGAAAAGAAAAAGTTTTCCACTGGGATTGCTGAGAGGACAGAATGTAATTTTGGAGTTTCTGGGAGCCGTGGAACTTGAGTTAAGGGGAGAGGCTGCCTGTGGCTGATGAACATAGAGTTGGAATTAACTTCAGGTGACATCAGTGTCCCTCACTAAGATGTTACCAACCACCATGAGTCTGTTCCTCCTGCCAGTGGGATTCTTCCCACTGTTAATACCCAAGTCTTCTCTTAAGTGTTTGGGTATGAGTTGCAATTTACTCGTCAGAAGTCCTGGATTTATCCAACCGCACTTTACCGTGTCTGGCTTTACCCTGTGTCAGAGCTGTTGTGTGGCACCAATGCTTCCCAATGTCTTTTTTTGTCTTTGGTGTCACTGTCTTCCACTCTCTTACTTCTGGACAGTGGTTTTGACTCTCCTTAGTCACATTACTATTTATTTAGTGGCCCAAAAGCTTAGTACTTTACCCGTAATAAATTCTGGAGTTGCACATAGCTCACAAAGCGCAAATCGATCCCCAAAGCTCTGCAGTGGGAGAATGGAAGCAGTGAGAAAGCTTTGCAAAGGGAAGAAGCTAGCCAGCTGCTGGCCGGGCCAAGGCCTTTCCCTCACAGTGGGGCTCTCATTTGGATGTTATTCAGCAGCAGATGTGTTCAGGGGGCAGGGCTAAGCCTATTCCCAAGTGCTGACCCTAACAAAAATCCACCAGCTCCCTGTATTAGCTCACCTAGGGCTGCAAAGATGAATGCAAAGGTCAGAGAACCTCCATATCTGAAAGCTGTCTCCCAAGGCCCTGGTATTTATTAGTATGAGTTCTCCTGAGATACCAACCTAAAGAATCAAACAGGCATAGTTCTTTGGGGGCAACCCCCTAAAAACTCTCTTAAAATGTGTTATTTTGCTGCCTGGTGGGCCCTTCTTTCCTGTGAGAAACCTGAAAACCTGCTAAACCACTGTGAAAAGAAGGGCTTCAAATTATGCAGGCACCCCTCTGTACCCAGCACACGCACGTCCTAACAGGGACACAATCCATGCAATAAAGGATAATGCAGTCAGTTCTGCTATAATATCACACACGGGTTTCTGAAAATCACCGTGCTATGCAAAATCGTGCAATAAAACCCCAGGGCTCGTGAGAAAAAATGGATGCTCAGAAACTTCAGCAGCGGAAGGTTAAAAAAAGGACACCTAGTAAAAATGGTAGCAAACTTCTACACATGTTAAAAGGCCCGGAAATACATAAATACTACAATAAACATAATTCTTCATCTGGACATAATCTGGGCTTTGCTTGCGGAAGTGGGCTTTGGACGGGTGCAGTTGGTGTCATATGACAAAAAGTTGTGTGTGATGGAAAATATTTTTGGATGTACAGAAAAATCCAAATTTCAAACCTCCAGAAAGTGTTTCTAATATCTGTTACTAGGCTAAATAAACCCCTTCTGCCTTTTTCTTTGCTCCTAAGTGACCACCTCCTCTAGATTGAGCACCTGGGATCTTCATATTTTTGCCTCCTTAAATTCATAAAAACCTGCTGTCATGAAAGAGTGAGATAAACTTCGTGACTGATGAGGTTAAAGCATTAGGAACAATTTTATGGCCATCAAAGCTTCAAGGTAAAGGACTTGAGCGTATACAGTAGACTCTCCGTTAACTGGAACTCAAGCAACCTGCAAAATCTCGAGTAACTTGCTTGAGATTTTACAGGTTGCTTAAATTCCAGTTAACGGAGCGTCTGCTTACATTTATCTGGCATCTGCCAATCCCCATGAGTGCCAGTTAACGGAAAGTCTGATGTATATTCAGATGTTAGGCATTGTCAAGCCGATGAGGGAGCTACTGGAGGTGAAATGGTTAAATACTTCATAAATACAAGCACACAGGAGTCCCCTACTCAGAACGAGAGCTCTTAGCGCTCCCCTTTGCGTAAGGAGTGGCTGTCGCATCAGAAGGTGCATCCACATCTCAGTTCTCCTCCTTAAAGCAGTTGTTGGGAGGAGTCACTCAAGGCCCAGCCTGCCACCCCCAAATATCTTTCACGGGGTCATCATGAGGAACAAACGAGAGACAATGGCGTGTGGCAGTGTGCTCATCAGGCCAACGGGAGGCAGTGTGCATGTTGGCCGAGGGCATCAGCTTTGCAACCAGAACAGCTGGATTGGAATCCCGGCCCCCCTGTTGGAACTTTCTGAGGCTCTCCAGGGTTCTTCATCCATATAATGACGATAACAATTCTTTTAAGGAAATAAAATAAATACTTTCCAAAGTGCTCAGCACAATGTTCAGACAAAGGTAGTGCTAATACGTGTTATTAACTCCAATAACAGGAACTGACTAAGAACTAGCTCTCTATGGGCACCCTCTGCACACCAAAATACCAATGTCAGTCAGGGAGCTGCATGCGGCACATCAGACACGGAAGGCATCCAAATCGGTGCCGAGTGTGACGAGTTACTCATCAATTTCAAAGACACCTAAGTCTGTCCCATGGGATGTGGTCTTGGCTTTGCGGTTTGCCGAATAAAGCACCGCTCCTGCTTCCCAAGGGATGGGCAGCACACAACTGCTGGACAGGCGACCTCCGGCAGGACACGGCCTGCGTGCCCAGGCCTCCGGGAGCTGCCCAGAAATCCGGGGAGCTTGCATCCCGATTCAGCCAAGACCTGTCCCTCCTTAGGTCTCTGGCCTGGACACCAGAACTAATGGACACACCATGTTAATAAACATGATGCAGTTTCCCAAGATGCAGAATGATCTAGGTTTTTCTTTCGACAACAGTCACTCTGCAGACACGGTGTCCCCAGGCTGCTTTGGAAACTGCTTTTTCATGCGGGTGACTTTTGGCAGTTTTGTATTTCAGCCCTTAAATGTCTCACCTTGGAAACGGTCTCACGTGCTGTGTGACCGTGTTCTCAGGTGCCGCCGGGTCTGGCTCTGAAGGTGGCGTCTGCAGAGAGCTTGCTCCGTGGCTGGCAGCGCCGTCCTCGTGCTCCTCCCTTGAATCGCAGCACCTGGCATTCAGGCTACCTACCACTTGTTCAGAATAATTTATTTTCTCCTTTGGACCAAAAATAAAGTCCTCAGATATAAAATATCCACCACATTGGAAATAAAGCTTTTAAGCAAATTTGGATTTCCCTGCTCATCACTTAGCCAAGGCTATTGAGCTTCTCCTGAGAAATTATAGTTTAGATGAATTAAAGCTTCCCACATTAGACTGTTCTAGATGTATTCCAACGCAAGCTCCTCGGGGCAGGGACTTCGTTTTGTCCCCTGCTCCATTTCCAACATCTACAATGCTGTCTGCAACACAGTGGGTGCTTGTGTTCATTTCCTATTTCTGTGTAACAACCACGAACAGTGCCTTCAAACAACAAGTACCTGGCATCCCCCAGTTTTGGGGGTCAGGAGTCACACAAGGCTTGCCTGGGCCCCCCACGAGCATCTCACAGGCTACAATGAAGGTGTCCGCCAGCGCTGAGGTCTCCATTGGAAAAGGGTCTGTGTTTGGGGGGCAGAGTTCAGTTCCTTCCAGGCTTCCTCAGCTCCACGGGGCTGCCCTCCACTCCTGACCGCGTGGCTCCCCCACACATAGGCAGCCCACAACCTGGCGGCTGGCGCCCCCAAAGCCAGCGAGGAGGGAGAAAGAAGGGCACTGAGGCGTCATGTAAGATAATCACACACACGTAACACGCAGATCCTTCCCCCTATTCTGCTGGTTAGAACCAAGTCACAGGCCTCACCCACACTCAAGGGGAGATGTGACATGAGGGTGCCCACACCAGGCCGTCCCAGGGCGCCCTGAGAATCTGCCTGCCAAGAGCTCAACATGATGTGCTGACCGAATGAACGCAGGACATGCACCCAGTTAGCATCTAGTTAGTGTGCTCAGACAGGGTAAGTTTCCATTTTGAGTCCTTTATTTTACTATAATCAGTAGATGTTCAGTCCCTTCTTTAGTTGAAAACACATATCTTGGAGTAAAATAATTTGATAAAGGCCACGTCAAGTTTATATAACCATTTGGGGAGGGAGAGATAGTAAATGAACCACAGAACCATGATGATACATCTGTTTTAGTGCAAGAAAAGTGTTTGTGAAAGCACACAGGGATACTGTAGTAACATGTCGGTCAAGGAAAAGGCACTGCGTGTGTGCTCCCTCCTCCGGGCTGTCCTCCCAGATTTTCTGAGCACCCAGGTCGCTGGAGAAGCGTCCCACCCCGCTACCCAGCTCCACGGGCTTTGACTGAGAAACCAGTGCAGACAACGAAGCACGCACAGGGCGAGCGGAGACACTTAGGAAGTTAGCGTGTGTGGTACGTAAACAGTTCACGGCTCAGTATTTTACTAATATGAACATCAGCTAAATGGTCTGATTTAAACACAGAGTGGATGGAGGACAGGAAAAGGAGGAGGCATGGATGTTAGTTCTGTGTCTACTAGTGATGCACACGACGAGCTGCGGCTCTGCTTGACCAGGCTGTGAAGTGAGCTGAGGCGTGCGTGCTGTGGAAGGAGGCCTGAAACACGGGGCGGCCTGTGCAAGGGAGGGGTGGCCACGAGGCACCGACGGAGCGGTGGCTGGAGAGGCCACTGCATGCCAATGAGGGCGTGTGTCCGGGGCCAGCCTGAGTGGCTATGACCCTTTACGGCGGGCACCTTGGGGACCTGACTTCTCCAAGACTTCTCACCTATGAAACAGGGACAGTCACAGACCTACTTCCCAGGCGGGTTGGAATAGAACCGGGAAGACACAGGGCAGCGCTAAGATTTACTATGATTTGTTAGAAAAACAGACGTAACCGTACCAACCAATAACCTGCGTCCACGTGCCTTCCTTCACAGAAACATGACAAACAGGAAAAGAATATAAATTCCCGCTGCTATCCTTAGATGAAAGTGTATTAGTACATGATTACCAACAGCCACTTTCCCTTTCTCCCCAAACCAACGCCGAAACGCCGGCTGCGTGTGCTGAAATGCTACAACCGGGTCATCTTTGCAATCCGGTCTCAGCTTCCTGTGTCCTAGGAAGTCTTGCTCCTTTGAACTAGTTCACAATGCCATATCGTTCCCCTAACAACTCATATCATTCCCCTAACAACCTGTCAACCTTCCTTTCATGTCTAAAACCTTTTTTTGGATTTTCATCGTCCCCTGATACGTGGCCAGATGGGTCGGGTTCCAAAGTCCTCTATCCGGATGAGCCAGGAACTGCACAGCACAGCCATCATTCTCCTGTACCTTCCGGCTCCACCCACTCTGTTTCAGTAAGTGACACCTCGGCCCTCTGCCCCATTCCTCCCGTGTCTGCTTCCTCAGGCCCACAGATGCTCCCACTGCCCAGTCCAGCCCTCCTCAAACCTGAAGGTGAGATCTGCAATCCTGGAGTCACAATTTCAGAAGGGCTAATGACGAGAAATGCCCCTACGTTGTGACAGGCTTCTCCGGGACCTTAGTTGGTAGAAGGAACTTATTTTCTTCCTCCAGCGCTGGGGATAACTATGTCACCCGATCAATACAGCCAGAAAATGTTAACCTCAACACTGATTGATTCTGGCTGACTGGAACAGAACTCTCCATAATAGCAAAGCTGCCAAGGTAATGGCATCACGAGTAATGAGCCCATCAATGAAGACCCACCACAAATACATCGACAAACCTCCCGTTTCCTTCTTACACGATTCTGATTTTTGTAAAACCAGAATGCTGAGCCCACCCCATGTTTTATAGACAAGGAAATGCAAGCTGAGTTCAAGTACTAGTTGGAACAGATCCCAGGCATGGAAATGCTGGCACCCTGGGCTCTTAGAGCCCCACCATGACTCTCTCTTCTAGGTCCCCCCCTACATGAAGTAAGATGCATTGAGATTTCAGTAGATAGGAGTCTGACATGAAACCACTTCAAATCAATTCTGCTGCATACAAATTACATTTGCGTAAACATTCCTATATAGAACAGAGCAATTAAATATTAGGGTTCTCTTAATAGATTCTTATATTGTCCTTACGACATTAACTGTAGACTCTCTTAAAGAAAACAGCACAATAGTATTTAATCATCTTAGTCAAGTCCCTCTTCATCAGATTCCTATGTATTTTTTTTTAATTGCCTGATGTATTCAGATTAATAAATGAACCATTTTTGGAGGCTTGACACAAGAGGAAATGCCTTTCCTCTCCACGTCACTTAGCGTATGTAGGAAGATGTTACTATTAACATTAGAACTCCTAGTAGATCATAATATTACTGTTACATTATTTCAGCTGTTGCATAGGACAGTAGATTGTGTTGTAACATGTTTGAATATCTGCTATTACTGGAGGGTCAAGAAACGTTCCAACTGGTCTTAGTATTCAGACAATAATGAGAGACCGTATAGACATTATTCGTAAGACCAGTCACAGAGGTGTGGGGCTTTTCCTCTTTTGAAATCATTTACAAATAATTTAAAAAGTGTTTATAATCTGTTGAAACCAGGCAAACATTTTTATTCCTGTTTCTCAGAACCAATCAAAGCCCTAAGAAAAGTTGTATTTATTTTCTTTTCACACTCCATGAGGATTGAAGTGGTATCTTAATCGTCTCATCCCCAACAGTTAACACAGGGCTTGGCACATGGTAGATATTAATTAACTCTGCACTGAGACAAAAACGATGTATTAAAATAGATTACAGATAATTAATACAAATTTATATTCTAAAAGGCAAACTGTCAACTATAAATCATTTGTCCAAAGACCAAATAGATGAAGTAAGGTTGCAGAGCGAAGCATGGCCTGGGTGTGTGCTTGGATTTACACAAATGTTCTCCATCAAATGCGTGAACACCAGCCTTCAAGCATGTAAGGAGATCATTTCTCAACATGAATCTCAGAAGATGATTAAATTATGCTACAGATTTCATGGGACCTTTGTTTGATTTTTGTAATTAATGGAAGATTTTAGTCTAAATTTTATTAAAATGGCGGTGTTGCTGCTGGATAGTTTCTATTTTGTAGAAAAGAAAAAAAAAAGAAATTCTGCTGCTAATTAAACTGAGTGAAGGAAAATATTTGCATCAAGTAATGTTGTTTCTACAGTATAAAAAGACAAAAACTCACACAATTTTCTGGGAAGCAACAGAAAGAGCCATTAGCTGGACTGATGATCCATCTTATTCTTTCTAGTTTTTTGAGCAGAAAAGTCTGGAAGCTGGCAGATGTGGACTGGGTGATGTGACAAGTTGGAAATGTCTATTGCATGTCTTCTAGGCACACCACCAGATGGCAGAAGGTCCTTGGTACGTACGGGAGGTCCTTCCTAACATACTGGGTTTAAATCATTCAGATTTAGTAAAGAATTCACATCAGGAAGTGGTAGGAGATGTAACATACACATTTCACGGGGATTCCTATGAAGAACAGTTGCCTAAGTTTGCAGTCCTCGCCCTTTTACCAAAAAGGACGACACATATGAACAGAATCACTTACATGAATACATCTCGTTCTAGGATATTCACATACAACATGGTTAGATTTCTTGCAAAAACAAAAGTCTCAGAAAGACAGAAGTCCAGATACCACGAAAACAGGGAGGAAGGGGGACCTGTTTGCTGGGTACAGAGTTGCAGATTTGCATGATGAAAAGAGTTCAGGAAACCGGTTGTACGATAGCACGAATGTACTTAACACTACCGAACTACATGTGGAAAAATAGCTAAGATGGTAAATTTTATGTTCTGAGTATTTCACCACTATTAAAATGAAAAAAACCCAGATGCTACATTCGCTTCTGTACCTCGGGGCCACACACACAATCCACTGAATTAATGTATCTGCAATATGATCCTGGAGGGCCTGGCCACCTTGGATAGTAATGCTTCCAAGAGAAACGTTTGGTTAGGGGAGACACCAGGCTCGATCGCAGACCAATTTTGAAGGACAAGGAAATGCCTGCCTCTACAGCATGTGTCGGTTCATTTGAATCCCTTTCTCTTACAATTTAGGAGCTATGAACTCCCTAGTTAGCACTGATCAGCATTGTCCATTACTCCTGCAGAAGAGGGAGTCAGGGTTGAATCTGCACAGACAGTAAACCTGCTCGTTTCTTCCCAGATGTGCCCTTTAGTGTCTGTTGGGGGAACTGGTCAGCTCTCCAGGCAGAGCACCTAAACGACGTGTGCGCGGACTTCATATTTAACTGTTTCGCCGTAGATAACCAGGAAACTTGAGTCATCTAAAGCAGCACTGCGCAACAGAAAGGCAGAATTTAACATTTCTACGCCACATTTAAAGAGGTAAATATAAACAAGTGACATTAATTTTAGTGTATTTTATTTAACACACTATATTAAAAATCTTATTTCTGTATGCAATGAATATAATCATTTTGAATGAAGTAGTTCACATTTTTTTCGGCTAAGTCTTTGAAATCTGGTGTGTACTTTGCACTTGTAACACATCTTCGGTTTGGGCCAGCTGCATCTGACTTACTCAGTTGTCACCATATTGGGTAGCACAGCACTAAACTACTAACACATTCAATGAATGGATGATTACATCCTTTAATCTACCCTATCAACCAAATGCTTCCGAAATTCATTTACATCTTACTTTTATTGTTATAAAGATTCTTTTAGTTGTTACCTAAAACCGATTATATCTGCATACCATAAAAATGTGGAACAAATCTTTTTATGGGGGGTGGGGTGGGGGAAGTAATATAAGATTTAGATGAAATAATATTTGAAGATAATAAAATAATGTTTTTGAAACTGAAGACGAGTAAATAAAATTCTTTCCCTACACTGTCTTAAAATAAAAATCAAAACAATAAATTATTTTCATTCAACTTGTATTTTATTAAAATCCAGTTTTATCAGTGAGATGAATGTATGACAGCACAGCAACCAATATTCATGTATTTAAGTTAATATCTGGGGTGAATTAATTGGCAAGAAAATGAGGAGAGTTCCTCTGACCCTATGGGGGTGGGACCTCGAAAATAATCTGGGGGTGCTATTTGGTTTTGATCTTGGTCCCCCTCCTGTTTCCAGGTCCTCGGGAAGCTTGAATCGTTTGGGATATTCAGGCTTCAGGATCGTTTCCTACACAGGCCGTGCAGCTCCCAAGGCGAGTGACATCACGTCAGCCGACGCTGCCAGTGTGGCAGGTGTCGTTGGCTTCCCCGTCACCCGATGCAGCCACACGAGGGCTGTATGAGGAGCAGCCGTGTGTGCTGCAGGTCCCCCAGGGCGGGGGGCGGCAGAGCGACCGCAGAGACGGACACTCAGCGTCGCTGCTGATGTGCTGCCCCATGAGCCCCCACATCATCCCCCCACGTATTTACATTCCTTGCTAAGGAGACTGAGGAGCTCGGAGAGTATTGTGGTGTTTTCTAAAAATAAGGCTGTGTAGACAGCACTGGCCAAAAATCGCTCTATTTTTAATGGCTTGTTTATTCTTATGTATGTTTGGAGGGACGCGGGGGAACGCAGTGCTTTGGAAAACCAGTGGCTGCAGGAAGCGTCTGGAAGCGAGAGGAAAGCACAGCAATCCCGGGGGACGCAGGCGGCCGTGAACTCTGCAAACCGGTATCTTCTCCTCCCTCCGGGTCCCTTGGCCAGGAAGTGTGCCGACGCCGCTTGCCGCCTGCAGCCTGTGTCCTCCTTTGGGATCAATTCTGGGGACACCGCGTTGTTCCCCGAACTTGGCTACACCGCTCCCCTCCCCGCCTAAGCGAAGCTTCTCTCAGGCCCCCCCACCCCGCCCCTCCACGAGGCACGAACCAGCGCGCTGACTGACGCGGAGCAGGAGCGTGGCGACGGGAACGTGGACCCGGAGCCACGTGTCCTCTGCTCCGCAGACCTTTGTGCAGCAGGCCCTTCGGTACGCGGTCGCTCGCTCACTGGCAACTTGGAAGGAGTCTGCACAGCCGAATCCGGCCCGGGGCGTGAGGTCACAGAACCCCGGGAGGGGAGGAGACTCGGAAGTGAAGGCGGGACCCGGGCCCAGCCCCCTCCGTCGTCTGCGCGGCGCAGAGCTCTGCAGAAGCGGTGCCCGTGACATCACCCCTCTAAACACGGACACACAATGAGAAAGGAAAAACTGCATTCGAATTGTAATACTCAATATATACCGACAATGAGAGAGGACCACAAGTCACGTGTGACTTCTGCAATGACAAGAGGTGCTCCAAGTGGTTGCCATCAGTGTCCAGACGCTTCTGACGACGGCGAACGGCTGTTTGAGCCATGTTGACCTGCTGCCAGTGTGAGGCCTCCCTGGGGCACATCACACACAGTACGCTGTGTCTCCAACTTGTCACACATGCACGCAATAGTTTGGTGTGTGCAAGCTTCTGTTGCACACTCACGCCACCATTGTCATTGTGCTTCCACAACATTGTGGAATTTCAAATACTTCAAAATGGTTTCGCACCCCTCCAAGATGACCGCGCTTCCGCTGTTTTCTTTGACTGTCCTGCCTGTCCTATGGTGACACCAGCATTCATTTGATTAACGCCATCTATTGAGCGAACATCATACTACACATTTGCTACCATAATTCAATTCAACTTCGAAAAGTAATACATAGATAACATGGATTAAAATGTGTATACATCCCCAGTATTTATTGTATTTCTCTCTGCATGTCCGGCGTCGCTACAGGAACTGGAAAAGAGTCCTAACCTACACAGACCAAATCCCTGCTCTCATAAACCTTACACCCTCGTGGGAGAGGGAAGATGATAAATCAGAAATTGGAAAATTTCAGACAGTGGTACATGCTATGAAAATAAAACCAAATCATGTGGTAGATTAGGGAGGGGATCCTTTACATAGGTTTGTCATGAACTCTTAAAAAATTCCATCAACTCTGGAGTTAAAAAATGCCTGCTGCGAGTGACTCTGGACATTCAGAGGTTATAGATGACAATTTTTGTTGTTAGTTTCCACTCCTCATAAACACGTCACTCGCACAACCAAAATCCATTATTACTTTAAAAATGACAGCTATGACTCCACCCCAGATCTAATGTTATAGCTACTGTGCATTTCCATGTGGAAGTTTAAATGGCTAGGAAATAGAAGTTGGCTATTCAGAAAGGTCCTACACTTAATTCCAATAAAATGTATAAATGCAAAAAGAATCCTCTGATACAAAATTTAAAAGAAAAGGCAAAGGGTAGCATGTGGGTGGTCCACTGAGAACTTTAAAATGCCTGCGTCTCTTCAGAAAGCTCCGAGCAGATTTTTTTGTGATCAATATAAAGGCAATATTGTTGCCTCAAGTTTCATGAAGTAGGAATAGTTAATAACTGGAATAATCTTGCACAAGGCAGCTGACATTTCAACAGCAATACATTATTTTCTGGGTGACTTAAACTTAAATTATCTTTGGTCCATTGACTTTATAAACTTATTAGAGCAAATTGTGATACATGAAGCTGTGATCTTAAAGACTCTGGGGAGGATTGGCTCGCCTATCTTGTTTTTCTTCTTTCATCCATTCACTTTACTCATTCACCTTTTAAAAAAGGTGTGTCTCGTGCACAAAGAAAAGCCAATTAATAGGTTTAAAGAATCTTTTTTTAAACCTTATTCATTTTTTTTGGTAAATTTTTCAAACATCAAAGTACAATACAGAGCTATCAGTCTACAAAATACACTTTTCTCCACTTTATTGTTTCTCAATCATCCCCCAAAACATACCCACCCGCAGTGGTCTGGCTTCTTAGACAGAATAGCCCTTTCCAAAGTGTGGCTCAAGGACCAGCTCTACCTAAACCATCACCCGCATGCTTGTGAAAATGCAGATTTCAGGATCTGCCATGGGCCAACTAACTTAGGGTGCTGCATTTTCAATCAGCACCCTAGGTAATTCTCACTCAATGGAACCCAGACTCCAGTGCATGAGGTGAGTTCTGTGCTCCATCCAGAGCCTGGAACGCCCCTCGGTTTATGGTAAAGGCCCTAAACAGGAGCCCAGATTATCAAGAGCTTCTGCACACAACGTCTTGTTTGATACCCACAACCACCCTTAAAAGAGGCAGAAGAGAGCTTATGATTTTCATTTTGCAGATAAGGGAACTGAGCTTCTGAGAAAAATAATGATTTGCCCACTGCATGGAATTAGTAAGAGGCAGGCCTGGGGCTAGACTTCGGGTCTTCTGAGGAATCCCATGCTCCTGTCGCCTAGATTGCCCATCCTTCCCCCACCCACTGCAAACACGGTGCCCAAGGGGGAGCTCAGGTAGCTGGGCTGGGGGGAAACAGGTCTGTTTATGGTTGTGGATTGCTGATGCTGCCCTGGCCATTTTGATCATTTGGTCACAGGGACCTCTCAGTGACAAAACACAGTCCTTGTTATGGACTGAATTTTCCCCACCCCCACCTTCAATTTCAAGTGCTGAATCCCTGATCTCCCAAGTCCTGGAGTCTGGCGGTGGGGGGTCTGTGGGAGGTGATCGGGTTTGGATGAGGTCATGAGGTGGGGCCCTCCTGGTGGGATTAGTGCCCTTAGAAGAAACGCAGGAGGGCCTGCTCTGTCTGCCTCAGCCGTGCGAACACACAGCGAGAAGCTGCCATTCGCAGGCCAGGCAGAGAACCTCACCGGAACCCACCCGTGGCGGCACGCTGACCTCAGACGCCCAGCCTCCCGAATTGCGTGCAAAACAAGTTCTGTCATTTGGGCCACCCAGTCTAGTGTATACTGTAGCCTGAGCAGACTAAGACGGTGCCTGTTTCTTTGACACTTTTGGTCCCTCAGAAGTATTTCGGCATTCAATCACCTAGGGCACATGTGTCACTGTGTGGTCCTAAGTAAGTGATGGCATCTTTCCTAGTCTCCATGGAAACTGTGTCTCCTCTGAACTTTTCTGTCAGGATCAAGTAGGAATAGGAAATTGTTCAAGAAATGAAATACGTTGCTTTCAGGAGGTTAAGAACCCACAAAAGGAGATGAAGACTCTGGGCATCTAGTCACAAGGTGACAGACTGAAAGTATCCTGGAGCAATTCTCCTTGAAAACGGCACAAGAGCACGCACCCCTGCAAACACCCTTTCTCCAGCCTGCAAGCCTGGATGACCCCATCAGATCACTCATCGATCGTGGGCCACTGGCTAGTCTGTACTACTCTGTAATCTCCTCTGGTTGTAAGAACAACAAAGCCAGGTGAGAGAATTCATTTCACAACACAAGAAATCCAGTGTCCGAGTTAGGGACCGCCCCTAGATCCACAGGGCTCTGAGGCCACTGCCAGGCTTAGAACCCAAGTCTTCTCTGATTCTACACTTCCCTCATGCACTGACCCTACAGAACATCAACAGCAAAGAGCCCTTTCATGGTTTGAGCTAAAATACAGAAATACGTTAGAAATAACCTGGAAGGCCCTCCCTTCCTCTCTGGCACATAATCAATATCTAGTAACTCTGTTTTTACCCATCGGCCCATTGGCAGTGTTGGGAGAAGAAGAGGCTGCGATGTTATCAGAAGTGAGAGCTGCCTAATGCAGGCAGTGCCTTACACACTCTCGCAGGAGCAAAGCGAGCGTGTGTCAATGTTGTGACTCAGTGTGTCTCCAGGCCTTCCTAGCAGGAAGAAGACAGGCAGCATTGCTAACAGGAGAACTCACTGCCTGCCGACTAAAATTAGATCAGCCACATTTACGCTCTGAGTTGGTGTCATTATCTCAGTGGCGTGTGGGCGTTTAAACCCATAATCTCTGCGTACTGAGAATGCATAAGACCCGACCTGAAGAGCTGCAAGAGCTCAAGGAACCACTCTTCACGGTACTTCATTCCAGGGATGAATTTTAAATGGGGACCGTGCAGAATTTACCACTAGGAAAAAGCAACTCCACAAACTGCATGTCCAGTGTGTCCGCAGACAGCACTGACAAGCCCACTCTTCAATTACATCAGAGCTACAGTGCGACTAGGTTAGATGTGTGGACGTGGTTACCACACACGCCAGAATGGCCGGGACAGGCCAAAGTGGGTCCAAGTTTACCGCTGGCTGCACAGCTTAAAAACTGAGGCATGACGTACCACCAGCTGGGCACGCCCACAGATGGCCAGATCTTAATACACAGCAAAACAGTGATTCGATGTAAGAAGGATTTTATTTTTATGTTTTCTTTTCCCTTCTAAATCAAGTGCTGCAGAAACATGGAGTCAATTAGGAATATTTTTACAGTGACATGACGCAAACCTTCACAGTCTGTCAGTGACTCAATGTATATTGGATAACACCGTGAAAGGTGTAAAGCATTTTTTTTGAGGACCCTAAATTCATAGTTACCCCAGCCATAGAAGCAGGTTCCCTAAGGACTTGTAGAGGCCAAATGTGACCATTTTTTTGCTTGTTATGACTGAATTAAGCTGGAAAATAACTGTCTATTCGTAGATTCACTTTTATTTTCAGCTTGTCTTTGTAAATTCAGAGACACTCTGACCATAGTGCAGGCAACATTGTGATGACACAGTGGGATGGGAGCAAATTAGTCCATGTGTAACTATGAAACAGTTTTTGAGCCACTCTTTCTAGTTTCCTCTTCTTATCCTGTAACTGTATGGATGTATGGGTGAATAAAAGGACATTAACTTTTTAGAGATGTTATTTCAAGAGGGGATCACATCTTCTAACAACACTATCATGTTTAATTTTCCAAAAAAAAAAAAAGTGTTACAACACAGAAGAATCTCAGTCTGAAATCTACTGAAAAGAACATTCCAGCTTTTCTCATGCTGTCCTTTATATCGTGTAATTTAAAACCTGAAAAGGCCCAGGAGTTTTAAGGACTGAAATAATACTTGACTCCGAACAAATCAGTGATCTCATTGAGACGTCCATTCTTCCTTCACAAAGCCCAAGGCAACTGTTTCTATTTAACTTGTTCTAGACTTTGACCCTGACGTCTGGTTTCCTGGCACTGTCTACGTCAATGTGTTGGGTTTCATTAAGAAGACTTGACCTAGAATTAGATTTTCGGAGGCACGTGTTTCTAACTCCTGTAGCTTGTTCCATGATATGATTTGTTTAAAAGAGATGGGACACTTAAGAGAAAGCAGGGCGAAAATTTCACCCATTTGAAATAATAAAGAAAAACTGAAGTGTTGGCTTGTTCTAGAAATTCACAAGTCTTCAAAGAAGTTTAATTTCCTTGTGTTTTCAAAAGTGTGTCGCTCATGTTGACAATGACCCAGCATTCAGGAGAGTGAACCCTGAGTCGCTTGTGGGCAGTGTAAGGTTCACTCCTCATCCAGAGCCCAGCAGGGCTGAATTTTCAATCTCAGAACAACAAAAAAATAAATACATTCACATCTGTCAGACATTAGATGGGGACTGGGCAGTCGTCAGGATTTCCATGTTTATACTTCACATTGTTGGAACAGCAAGGAATCTAGAGGAGTCACAGAAGTTCCCGATTATGAGTTGTAAGTAGAACGTGGAGCAGATACCAACATTACGTGGGAGATGTGATTGGAGAGTACGTGCCACTTGTACTCTATGTGCTCTATTTCATTTGAACTCACTAACAGGTGATCTGACCTTACTTTTTCTACTTTAAATAATAGTTAACATTTAGTTTCTAAACATGTTTCAGGCACATACAAATTAATATACATTTGATCCTGATCAAAATCCAATTGTCCCCATTCACAGACGAAGAAAGTGAGACTCTGAAAAATCAGTGGATTTCTCCAAGTCAGGCAGCCAAGTGGGCCACCTAGGATGTTAAGTCCAACGGGCGAGAGCTAACGCCTGGTTATTTTCTATTCCCATATGTAACAGCTGTAGGCAAACAGCTGAGATGGAAGGAACCTTACCATGGTCTCTATGTGGTACAAGGGGAAGGCACATTGCAACAGAAGGTATTCCTTCCTCAGCCCTTTGTGAAGGGCCACAGAGCAAAGCACAAGTCTCCGCACGTCCGCTCAGTCCGCTTTGTGGGGGTTAACGTGACCAAACAAGTTGTGGGCCATTCACACGTCTGGGGAACCCTTCTCCTCACAGGAAGCACAGACCATTGAAAGAGCATATACTGGACAATGTAAACATTCTCTGTGACTAAAATAACCTGGGAGTTGTTGCTGGGAGTTGTCAGATGGAACTGAAAAAAATAAAAAACTGCCAAGCATTGCAGGCTGCAAAGCAGTGAGCCCAACTCCTAGGGTGGCATCCGGAAACAGAGTGGCTCCATTCATACTCAGAGACTGCTTTAGTGGTTACAGAGAGGTGACATACAGTATGGGGAGTGTAGGTAATGATGCCAGAGAAGCTACACAGGGTGTCAGGTGGACAACGGACCCATCGGGGAGGGAGTGCTTCATACCTTCATACATTATATATTAATAGATGCCTAACCACTGTGTTATCCACCTGAGAATAATACAAATTAGTGTTGAATGTCTACTGTTACTTAAATATGTAAATATAGTCATGGGATGTAGAGTAGAGCACAGGGAATACAGTCAATGGCTCTGTACCTGCTACGTAAGACATCAGATGGGAAAGAGACCCATTGGGGTTATCACTATAGAAGGACTGGAAATGTCTAAGCATTGTGTTCTCTGGTACATGTGAAACTAATAAAAAAATAAATTATAAAAAAGAAAAGGAAAAAAGATACTACTTGAGGTTAGTCATCTTTGTGAAGGCATTGGCAAAATGAATCCAGCTATCTGTTTTGGAATAGCAGTCAACTTTAAAACCGATGTTT
The DNA here is from genome assembly GCA_004026885.1 of Lyroderma lyra. Lineage (NCBI taxonomy): Eukaryota > Metazoa > Chordata > Mammalia > Chiroptera > Megadermatidae > Lyroderma > Lyroderma lyra. Next base: position 46,550 of record PVJL010008532.1, read on the forward strand.
TAAAAGATCATCCATATGCACAAATGTCAGGAATTTGTAAGAAAATCCTGATAATATTCTGAGAATTGAAGTACGGTCTCAGTTTTAAGATCTGCAGCACATGCTTGCTTTCTTTTTTTTTTTTCCTATTTGTTCAGCGCTCCTTACTACAAGATGACAGGACTGAGGTTTATCATCTCAAAATACACACAGGGATTCTTTGAGCCTAACTGTTGTCCATCAGTCTCAGTGACAAAAGCAGTGTTCTAAAGGTGGTTTCTTCAACCCAAGGCCAACCTGTGAAGCCATTATTGATTTGAGACAAATCTGATCTCGCTGGATTGACCTAAATCACCCTGTTACCCCTTCCATGTGCTAAGCTGCCTGTCTTACTCTTGCATGTTTTAAAGAATCAAAATCCTGTGCTACGTAAACCACTTGTCTTCCGAACTCACCCTATCTAGTCATTGCTTTGTCTTCATTTTCGTTTATAATGATCCTATTTTAACTTAATGATGTCTTAAATTCTCACCCACATTTCAAAATGGGCTAACAACAGACCTCACGTCACATGGACGGCGGTGAGCATTAATAAGTTAATTCACTGGTAACATGTTTAAAATGGTGCCTTGTGTATAGAAAGTGCTATGCAATTTTTGGTTATGATTAGTGCGGTGACTGAGTATGTAATAGAGGTCACACAGCCCTGTCCTTTCTACTGGGCATGAGTTGTTTTGCAGATTTTAGGAAGAGACAAATGAGTTGCACGTCTACACTTTTAAAATTACCGTATTTTCCGCACTATAAGGTGCACCTAAGAGCCTAAATTTTCTCAAAAATCGGCCGTGCGCCTGATAATCCGGTGCGCCTTATGTGTGCACTGAGTTCCAAAATCTGTAAAAATGTTGTTGTGCGACTTTGGGAAGTGCTCCGCCTGATTGACTGTCAGGCCATTTCCCGCTGACACAGGGACGTAATACGTACACTACGTACGCTGGCAGCGATAAACCAATCAGAGAACATCACGTAATACGCACAGTACGCGTACCTCCGCCACGCCTCCGGTAGGTGTACTACCGGTATGCTGCAAAACGACATTTGTTTGTCTAAGGACCCCCGAAAATGGCACGAGTGAAGAGACATGGATTTGTGGGAGAAGACTGATTAAAAAATAATGTGAGTGCATTGTTAAATAGTAGAAGAAAGTTCAACTAAGCTCACTGTTTTGCTTCCGTTACCTTTTTTTGTATGTTTTAGCATGCGCCTTATAATCCGGTGCGCCTTATGGTGCAGAAAATACGGTAGTCGTTCGTAAACATAAAGAGAAAACTATGAACTACATCATATCATCATAAATTCAACTGCTTCAAGTCTGGATTGTGTTGAAAATCTGTTCCTAGCTTGCAGTCCAGCTTGCCTGTACACCCACCAGCGGAAGAGACCCACTGGCTTAGGCAGGAAGACTAGCACGTCAGCAGGGAAGGGGAGGGGATTCAAGGTCAGGACAGCACCTCCTTCTCAAGAGATGGATCTAAAATGCTTCCGGAGTCGTCATCTTTTCTCTTCCCTCCGATAACTGATCTTTTTCTGTTCATTGATATGGGGATCTCTTTCCTGTTGTCTCATCATAACACTGCGGTCTGAAAAGTCCCCCAATTCTTTTCAAGTGTTATTAATTTATTGTATTTTAATAGGGTCAAGAAAAGGTTACTTAAGGTTTCCAGGAAAAAAAAAGTATATGCAGGATCTCAAACCTTGGGCCACTGCCAGGGTGCCATGGACACATTCTCCATGAAGATCAGAGCAGCAGCCCCCAGTTGGCATGTTCGAGGGGACCAGGGCCCTGGAGCACAGAAGAGGTCCAGGTAATGCTGCTTGATTCGATTGGGGAGGACAATGAAAAGTGACCTAGACGAATGTGCACTTGAGCTTAATGCTCAATGGCCTCAAATGCTTTATAGATATTCCAAGAACTGCAAATAGAGTCATAGTGCACGGAGCCTAAGTGACATTGTAGGGTAGGATGTTACATATGTCTTTCCGCTCGTTTTCCGAAACCAGATTTTGCATTACATTCCAAGTCTGATTTTATCAGTTATTCTACTCTAGTCTATGTTCCAGCACAAATAAAAGGGCAATAAAAAAAAATCCTGATAATATTTATTAGGGGTAAACGCCTGCAGAGAATGGGACAAAACCCCAGGAAATTACAAACCTCGATGTGCAGACCAATTATGCTAACATTTTTGATTCAGGAGAAATAATGTTGTTTTTTTTTCCTTAGAAGGCAAATGTAACACAGTAACTTCTGAGAAAAGAGGTATTAAATAAATGTTATGAATAAAATAAAAGT
>PVJL010008532.1:48981-65999 GCA_004026885.1 Lyroderma lyra
GGGAGGAGGAAGGGGGAAGGAGGGGAGGGGAGGGGAGGGGAAGAGGACCTATTTGGCCTAAGAAACATGGACCCAGGTTACAGCCTTGGCTTTTCCACTAAGTAACCATGTGATCATGAACCACTTCTCCTAAGTGCTCTGGGACTCAGTTTCCTCATCTGTAAAATGAAATGGGTATTAGACGGTAAGCTCCGAGGCTTCTTGTTACGCTGATGCTCCGTGAGGCAGCTCTCCCGCACGCCACCAAATGCCTCCTGTGTCGTCACACAGAAAACCACCCGCTGCCTGAAACCGCACCCAGTAGTGAGCTGTTGGGTAACAAGGCTGGTCCACACAGCTCGGTCCTTCCTGCAGGTGTCCTGTGACACGGTCTTTGGACGCCTGCCGTCTGCGCGATAACTGCACATTGAGCCAGGTCACGAGGCTGACAGCAGGTTCCTGCTTGCAAGCGGATTCATCCGGGAGGGGTGTCCTACACCCACCCCCGGGCCAATGCCCCATCCTTCCCTTTGGAAACAATTCCCTCTCACATTGATGACCACACTCAGATCGCCACTCCTCATCATTCCCCTTTGCTGTCTCCTCTTCCTCCGCTCAGCCTCTCAATGCTGATGCCCTAGGGGGAGTTCTGGGCTCCTTTCCCTTCTGTCTATACCTTCTAGCTGCCAGGTGGACCCCAACAGGATTTCCAATTCCCACCCTCAACTTCTCCATCTCCAGGTCCACCGTCCTCATCTGAGGCATCAGAACCTCCCACTTGCCTAGTTCAGCAGCCTCCCAGCATCCTCTCTGCTTCCACTCTTGCCACGCTAGGCGTCCACGTTCCACACCGCAGCCAGGGTGTTCTTAAAAACGTAAATCAGATCTCAGCACACCCTGCTTCACCACCACCTAGTGCCTGCCCATTGTGGCCAAAACCAAGTCCAGCCTCCCCTGCCGGGCCGGCGCTGCTCTGTGTCACCCGGCCTCTTCCCACCTCTCTGATCCCTGTCACCTTCCCGCCCCGACCATTCCTGGCTGCACGGAGGACACCCACCCCACCTTGCTACAAGTATGCACACGGTAGGATTCTGCTCCGAGGGCCTCAGCTACACGATCTGGAGAAGTCTCTCTCAGATCACTCGTCTCTACAATCCCTCAAGAGCTCATCCTTATCTGGAAAAATTTCTGGTTGCTGTCTCTCTGCCCTCGTGAGAATATGAGCTCCCTCCGAGCTTAGTTCACCTGTAAACACCAGTTCTTTGAACAACGCCTGGCACACAGCACAGGCTCACAAAATACTTCTTTAATAATGATGAATGAATGAATAAAAGAATGAATTCCTGCCTATTTACTGACCCAGTCCCAGTAAGTCTTCCTTTCTTAATTCTAATTCTAATTTCATAAATAAATATGTGATGTTTAAAATGTTAGGAAGACAAATTAAATGTTCTTTCTATTCAAACTTGTGTCATTCCTACATGAAGTGCATACATGGGTCTTCTCTGTTTTATAATAAATAAACTTTTTTCCTAAGACCAATTATCCAGTCTGGAAGTGATAAATCATCAGGGACCAGGCAAGGTGATTTTTTTATAGCTGTATCTGACAATTTAAAAAAAAAACATGATTCTTTTCTAAACAGATCATAAAACATAAATCACACGAGCATATTTTCTTGTTCTTTGTGTTACTGTGAGACACAGAAACCCTTCAGTGTTTTGTCGTCAGGATCCTTCATACCCTTCCATGCATTCCCGTTCGCCAGGGGCCCGCCAGCCCGGCAGTGCAGCCACGAAGGAGGAGTCTCTGGACCAGCAGCACCACGGAATGGTCTAGCTCAGTCCCCAGCAAACGTGCTGTCACAATTCCCACATTCCCTCGCTGTCTTTCCCAAGGGGCTGCGTGTGCAAACAGGGTCTGAGAGAGCCTTGCGCCGTTCCTGACCAGGACGGTCCTCTGGACTTGACGAAGCCCACCTGCCCTCCTTGTGCGCCACGTGCCTCACACTCTGTCCTTCTCCCCACTCCCATGCCCGCTGCTACCAGCTCTCCAGCACGGCCCATAACACTCTGCGGGAAGGAACCCACAAGGGAGCTCAGCAAAGGCCCGAGGCCGGGCAGTCGCCCAGTTCTGCACCTTCTGTCCCCGCAGCAACAAGCAATAGCCCGCGGCTTTGGAACCGACGTGGCCTCGGTCTCTTCCCATCAAAGCTGCACTCCGGGCCACGCGCCTCCATCTAAGCGTCCGGCACGGGTCCCTGCGGCCAGCTCTCCCAGACACCGAGGCCCAGCTTTTCTCCGGCATCGCGCCCACAGGGAGGTTCTCGTTCCTCAGCAACGATGTCCGGGAACCCAGAGCCCGGCTGCCAGGCCAGAGACACGTCATCGCGCGGTGCTCGGTTACGTGGCGGACACGCGCTTCTGTTTGTTTGGCTCGCTTCTCCACGGGGAGCACCCCGAACGTCATCATCTCTCCCACGGCTTAGCAGACCTTTCTGCAAATCACGGGCGGGTCAAACTGACCGACCCGCAGCCTCATAACGAGCCAGACGCACTGGGCTACGGGCCTCTCTCCAGATGCCCCCAGGCTGAAGACTTAATGTTTCTGATTCCAAACAAGTAAATAATAATCAGTATGATAAATGTTAATAATAAAATCATAAATCACCATTATCTTGCCATCCACAGGCAATCATGAACATTTTGATGTATTTTCCTATCTTTTAACCTATTATAACATTGATGCAACAGTAGAGTATTCCATCTATAATTCTGTATTTTCTTTTACTTGGATCATGTGCACGTTTAGCCATCAGTAAATATTCATCAAAAGCGTACAGGATTCCATGCATTTGTCACTACTATGTAGTCACTCTTCTATAGCTATTTCTAGTTTTATCCTATTATAATAATAAATTCTGTGAAAGTAGTAGTTACACCCCATAGTGAGTGAATTTGTCATTATTCCTTAGGACCAATTCCTAGAAATAAAACTACTTGGTCAACGTGAGTATACTCCAAGCTGTTTTCCAGAAAATGACACCAATTTAACTTTCTCCAGGGGTCTGTCCCCCACACACTCATCAGCATGGAATCCCCCCCACCCACCAGTTTTTGTTTTTAATTCTTTGCAACCTTTGCCAATGTACAATTTGAAAAGTAGGTCGTTTCAATAGATACTTCTTTGGTAATCATTTGGTTACACTGTAAACTGTCTTCGAGTCCTTCGTCTTTTCTTCCCAACTATTGTAGTAGTTTTCCTCTTGGTTTGAAAATATTCAGGATATGACGTTTTTATAGTTTCTACCGCAAAGCTAGCCTAAAAAATTATGATTTTTACATTCCTATTAAAAATACATTCTACTTATTTACCACCTCGTCTAGGATGTTATGCTCACCTGCCATCGATAGCATCTGTATTGAGTCTTAACAGTTAAAATTGGGAAAAAAAAAAAAAAAAGATTCACTTGGAACATTTCTTTCCAATGAAATTGGCCTGCAACTGTAATACATTACTTTGTGTGTGACACAGAAGCCTTGCCCACAGCATTCTTGAGGCAGTTTTCAAAGCATTAAGCACACACTTAGGTGCGTCTGTCTGTGTACGGATGCGCAGCACCGGCGTGGTCAGCGATGCGCCATTCCTTAGCCGTGACTGAGAGCTGTTCTAATAAGACCACGTGGCTCTTTGGAAATCCTGTCCTCTTCTTTTCCGAAGAAAATTCTTTAAGGCCGTGCACGTGTTTTCCCCATAGTTAACAGTCGTCACGTCTCAGACTTGTAGTAATGACACAAATGGGCCCACGGAACAAAATCAAAAGCTGCCAACACCACAAAACCCTTAACGATGTCTTGTGTGGGGCCCCCAGGGTAGCCGAGACACCAGCCAGCTGCTCAAGAGCGAGGCGACGGGGTGGGCAGCGCTGCCACCACGTCCCAGCTGTGCTGTGTCAGGCTTGCTAACGAGCACAGCAGCGATGCGACGGGGTGCTGCATTTTGTCCTGACATGGCCCCCAAGCGGCTTTTTACAGTCTCCCTCTATTAATTACCTTCGTCTCCCAGCCTTGTGCTGCAAAGCCTTCCTTACGGCACACTGGAGTGGCACACAGCACGGCGAACCACAGCGCGGTTGACTGGCTGTCTCTGAAGTGACAGCACAACAGAGGGAAATAAAATATTCTGGGCAAGACTGCTGAGGAAGTTATGAGAATCAGAGAAAGCCTATTTGGCATCAAGATGCAGTTACAGAAAGCTTGTCAAGAATGTTAAAATCGATTTCCTCCTTCACAAAACACAGGAGAAGGTGTGATTGATGGCTAGTTCATAAAATAATGAAAGATACATTTTTTTTTTAAATTGTGTGCTTCTAATCAGCATTCTAATACCTGATAGGGATGGCTTCTGGCGTTTAAGTGGAAGAACACAACATCCAAAAACCACAAAAATACTTGGGGAAAAATACAGAATTAATTGCCAAAAGTGCTCGTTTAGACAGGTTCACAGGAATCACTTAACACAGCCAACTGAAAAGCATTTTTAAGCAATTAGTATGTTCATGGCTCTTTGCTGGGTGATTCTGAGGAAAAGTATACACTTTTCTCATTTTATGAGCATTATATGCAAGACGTACAAATTCTAATTTCCACAACAGCTCTGCAAAATTGCTATTATTTGCCTTGTTTTACAGATGAGGGAACAAAGGCTCAAAAGCCCACAGTGGCCCTGAAATACCACATCCTGAACTTGTACTTGGGGCTTTTGTTTTTCTGTGCTTTGACTCTTTCTGCTATGTCACTCTAATTCTCAAAATAGGGTATCAACACCAAACAAGACATGGTGTCCAGCTCAGCGGGAGGTACACACGCAAACATTCAAAGCAGCTTATAGACCAGAGGTGGTATTTTAAGCAGTTACTGCATTCTTGACTCATTTAGTTCACATAAAAACTCTATTAAGTAAGGCTGATTATTTTGACCATTTTAAGGATGAGACAACAGAGGTACACAAAGAGGGCAACTTGCTCAAGGTCACAGAGCCCGGTGTTAATCTCCTAGAGCTACCCTAACGAAGTACCACAAACAGGTGGCTTAGAACAACACGTATTTATTCTCGCACGGTTCTGCAGGCTACAAGTCCATAATCAAGGTGCCAGTGGGACCAAGCACTAGGAAAGCATCTGTTTCGTGGCTTTCTCTTAGTTTCTGCTGCTGCCACCATCCTTGCGCTCCTTGTCTCCTAGAATCATCATTCCAGCACCTGCCTCATTGCCACACAGGGCTCTCCCTGTCTCTCTTGTATCGTCTCCATGTGTGCATGTCTGTCTCTGTGTCTCCCCTTCTTATAAAGATACTGGTCATATGAGATTGTAACAACACCGTTTCCTAACAATGTCACATCCTGAGGTTCCAGAGGGACCAGAGTTTAAGAGGACACTATTCAACCCCATACAGCTAGCTAGTAAGTTGTGAAACCAGTATTCCTCCGGCTCAGACTCTGTGCTCGTGACCACTGAGCCCAGCGCCTTCTCTACCACACGTGAATGCCAGTCAGCAAAGGCGTGATCCATTACTGCACTGGCAGTACCCACACAGTGTTATGGGGGTGCAGGGCAGGGGACAGCTGAACGGGATCTTGAAAAATACATAGGCCACCCACCTTTAGGCAGTTGTGGGAAGAAGGGATGATAGTCAAGAAGCACAGAACTGTTTGGGAAGGTACACAGTCATACAAGGGCATGTTGTTTGGGAAACAGCTTGGCCAGGGCATACTGAAATGTGCCAGGCGGTGGCAGCCTCGGGGAGAGTGGGGAAAGGAAGAAAGTGGTGGGTCCTATGGTTAAAGAGAACACTGGGACTGAATCATGGAGGGCCTGTGTGTCACAGGGAGGCATTTGGACTTTGCCTTGTAGATCCCTGGGAGGCACTAATGAGAAGTGACACATCAGACACATGTTTAAGAACAGTAATTTTGGCACTGGTGGAGAAGATGCTGTCAAGACAGGGACATCAGTTAGAGGCTGTGCAAGGGATACCCCGGGGCTACATTTGAGCGGTCAGGCTCCAGATGATCGTCTGACTGGCTACAGAGAGTATGGGGAGGACGGGATGCAGGTCAGGTTTGCAGGCGACAAGGCACCATGGTCAGTGACTAGCATGCTAGCTTTGTTTCCTCCGAGGAAGCTAAGATGACTAACGCATCTGTGAGACAAAAGCTGCCCATGAATCCTTCAATAGTCCTTTCATCTAGGGGAAGGCAACGTTCACGTGTCCTTTCCTTGGTTCTGGATGGGCTCTGTGATGTTCGGGGGCTCTGGGATGAGGTCACTAGAAGTTCTGCAGCTCCCACCTGGGCATCTTGGAAGACTCGCTCTGGGAAGCCAGAGTTGCCCTATAAGAAGCTTGTCTATCCTGCTGCAAAGATCACATGGAAAGATTACCTAGGAAATGCATGGAGAAGGACAGAAGCCCGCCTGAGCCCAGCCTTCCAGCAGCTCCCACAAAGGGACCAGGCTTATGAGCAGAATCCAGCCAGCCCCAAGCTGAATTCTACCAGCTGACCTCAGCTGACGCTACCGGACACCGGCCCATGCCCTGCCTGAGCTCCCAACCCACAGCATTGTGAGTCAGAGTAGAGTGGTCATTTCCGAAGCCACTGCATTTGGGGGTAGCTCGGAAAAGGTAACCGGAACCCACTCGTAGAATGAGGCAGCACGATTCGTTAGATTATCTCACACAGCTGTTAGGTAAAGTAAATGAAGGCATGCTGATAAGGGTGACAGAAACTAAAGTAACTGAAAATGCACATTCATCCTTTGATTAAAATTCTGCAGGGTAGCAAGCATTCTACTAGTGACTCAGTAGTGGATCTCAGGAGGGGAACTGTACTTTTGTTACGCCACCCAGAGGAAGGGTAGGAGTGAAAGCAAAGCTGAGGCCACCTCCTCACATTTAGATTGGAACAATCAAGAGAGACCAGTTATCCAAATGATGTGCTGAGAATGAAATGCCAAAGTTCATTCCCTCTTAATCATTTTTAAAATGCTTGCTGCCTAATATTGGTTATTAGTACAAAGAATAGAGCTTCTAAGCTAAATTGGACCTTTTGCATTTCAGGAATGATAACAAAGCTTTCCCAGGGCTTCTGCCCACACACACAGAGTGAGCAGAAATAGAACATGTCTGGAAAAGTGTCAACTACTTGATTGCTGACCGAACTTGAGCTGTAGTTCTGAGGCCCTAAAGAAGTTCAAAGGCATCCATACACACATTGCTGCGTGTCCATAGAGCTTCAGTTCATGAGTTGTCCTTCTTGTCCTCAGGAGTTGCCTGACAATGTCATTTAGGGTCACTGCAGTCATGCTCCCATGATACGCTCAACAAATTGCTTCTGTGTTCAAGCATCATGCACTGAACTGGCCATTTCTAGCTACCAGGTCAAAAACCACAACAGCATCTATTTCGGGAGCTTGCTAGGGTATTAGTGGCATTTCCTAACTTATTTGCCTTAACCACCTAACAGTGGTGGTTAAGTCAATGATCAAGTTATAATGAGTCCAACCACTATCCAGCAGTCAATGGAATGTTTAATCTTCCACAAAAAAGAGGTTAGATTTTCAACCCACAGAAGTTTAATGTGTCATGTGGGTGCCACCACTACTAAGAAGCCAATAAGTTCATAAGCAGAAATCCTTATATTACTGTTTGGTGAAAGGTCTGTGTCTCCAATTTTGCCTCCTTTTCCAAACTCAACGTAACTCGCAATTTCCCCCCTTCTTTAGGTTTTAGAAAGCAAAATGCTGATGATAGAGATCGAATGGTGGTATTTTCCATATCCTCCAAAGGAATGCATTTTAACAGATTAATTTTCAAAGTTTCATCTTTAGGATCATTTTATGGAAGAAATGCTGATCAAGGAATCACTGGCTGGCAAATATAAGGCCAATGTAATCGACACAAACCTTAAAATTCAAGTACAGCAATTCCCACAGAGAGTTAAAATTCTGATTAATTAAGGAAATGGTAAGTGAAGTCCCTAATTTGCCAACTAAAACATATAAAGGATAATTAACAATTTGCTGATACTTTCTTTATAGACAATAATACAATTTTAAGACCAAAATACAGGACTACAACATAGTATCTTTGGGTTGTTTTGTTTTGGTGCTTATGATTTGGGACCTATTGGCTGGCAAAGTTTGGGATGAATTCCAGAACCCTGGATGTAAGACAACTTGATATTCTCACATGCGGCCAGAACAATCTAATCATGTCATCAGGGCTGAATTCTACCCTTCTGTCCAATAAAGTTCATTCTTTGTCCGACAATGATTCGATGAAGAAAACAGTCTAACTCTATGAACTCTCTGTCAGGGTTAACTTCGAAAAGCTGGGGCCGATGTGAAGCTAGACTGCAAAGCCAATTTCATGAGCAAAGGTATTTTCACTGAATTGTCATTTTTTTGTTGTTTTTAAACAAGGCTCACAAAACTTTCTCATGGCCCACTGATAACATGTTGATGCTTTCACTAAAGAACAAAACAAAGAAACAACCCCCCCAAAACTGTAAACAGAGTCTCGACTTCAGTGTATTTCATGCAGTGGCTTGATATCATCATCTACAGAAAGGGAGCTGTGCTGGCGTCAGGCCATGTGTCACGGAAGGCAAGTCGGCCACATAGCAGTGCACCTGCAACATTGGGGCCAATGGCCAGGCAGTGACCTCAGCAGAAAATCTTGAGGAGAACACATGCCGATTAGAGGACGGCCTTTGGACATCATGTGTACGACATCTGGGAATTCCGAACAGGAGGCACAGGTGATGGCACTGGCCACGGCAGATGGTGTCCCTGGCCCAGCACAGAAATTGTGCTCTATCACTTTGCGTTAATTTTAATAACCTGTATCATAAATCACTTCCTTACCTTTACAAACAGAGTTTTTGGAATGCAAGGCAAAATACCATCGAAAATCCTCTTTGAAATTAGATAAATGTCGGTTATATAAATTTCTTGAAAATTCTGAGCTTTGTAGCCATGACTTGGAGGCACCTGTACAATAACAAAGATGAATATGTCTTGAATCCCTCCTCTGTGCCAAGTGTCTCAAAGTGTCATACCTCATTTAAGGTTCACAACATTCAAATGAGATGCTAAAACCATCGTGTTTATCACCTGTGGAGACAGAGGCCAGAGGGAGTAAATGGCTGTGACAGCTGTGGAAAAGTGAGGCGCAGACCAGGTCAGGACTTCCTGCACCAGGTAGTGGGAGTAGACACTGGCAGAGCCAAGATGTCAACCAAGCATTCCAGTGCCAGACGCTACTCTTAACCACCTGGCATGCTAGCAGTCCCATGTTAGACAGAGCGCATTAGACAGGGGACGTCTGCGCTCAGACTCCAGGTGAGCCATTTGCACTTGCTTTGTAATATTTCAGGAAATCATTGACTCACTTTCAACTTCACCGTCTGAACTGCAAATCGGGTGTGACGACCCCTACTTCCCGGGGCTGCTCTGAAGATGACACGGGCACACGCGTAAGGCACCTCGGACAGCGCCCTGCACCGGGAGGACGAATAATTACCTGAAGATTTTCCTCGGCCACTTCCATGTATTTATTTTTAATAAATTCTTTCAAAATACATGGAGCATCTATTTTGTACAAACACTGTGCCAAATGCTAGAGATTCAGCAGTGAATACGGTAGACGAACTGCTTCACTTGTTCTTGAGACCAGGAGGCAGCAAGCATTTTCTATAAAAGCCCAGTAGCAAATATTCTGGGTTTTGTGGGGTGTACAGTCTCTGCCACAACACCAGCGCTGTAGCGCAAAAGGGGTCCGAGAACCAGCACGGCTGTGTTCCAATCAAACGTCCTTTACAGAAGTGGGCGGGAGCTGGATTGGTCTGCGGCCGCAGGTGGCAACCCCTGCTCAAGACTGTTCAACGAGGATGGGGCAGGTACTGGAAACACAGGATGTCATGGGCATACGAAGTGCCAGGGCCACTCTGCTCACCCTGAGACGGCCGTGACTCAGAACCAGTGACACACAAACTGAGAATCTAAGTCTGAGCAGAAACCAGTGGGAAGGACGGACTTCAGGAAGCAGAAACCAGACGGCCCAGAGACAACGGAGACGCGATCAGGTGAGGTCAGTCCTCAGCGAGTCAGCAGTGGGTAAGGTGAAGGAGAGGTGACGGCGTCAGGGCGGGAGCAGAACGGCAGGTGGCCGTGGGCAGGGCAAGCCAGGGCCCCACGGGAAGGGCACAGGAGGGGGCATGGAGCTGATGCCAAGCAGAGAGGGTGATGTCTGATCCGCAGCAGTGCCAGGGTCAGACTGGGAAACTGTCCCATAAACAGCAGCCGCTGAACCATCGGGCGTAGTCCCCTCCCGCCCTGGGCCCCAGCGGGGAGCTTCTGGCTCTGGTCCCTGTTTTCCAGCCACCTCCATGGTGCAGGTGTTGGTCAGCCATCACTTCGGATGAATGTGAGTCCACTGAGGAGACTTCTGATCATCTAATGGCTGTTTTTAGTCTGCTATAATATTCAAAACGATTCCAAGGCTTTATTACACGTTTTGTTTTTAAAAGGAGAGTACGCGAACGGGCGGAGGGAACCCCCTTATGAGTAAGTGACTGCAGGGCTTCTGTCCTCTGTCCCTGCCTGTCTGTGCTCCCTCAGCCGTTGCTGATGAGTCCACAGTCCCCAGGTAACGAGAAACTCTGCCACAGTGAGAGCACAGAGCTTGGCAACACCTGTACGGGTTTTCTTCTGACACATTCACCTGGAAGTTTCGCTCCTTACCTAAAGAAAAGTCTAGGCTACAGCCGCCAAACTCACTTACACTACTTTCTTATTTCCACAACCATCCAAATATACCTGAAATGTCACCCTCCCAACCATACAGCCAAGACTATTCGTTACAAGCCAAACGAATTCACGTATTTTTTCTGCCTGGTTATGTTTGGTTCGGAAAAATGTGTCCTCGGTGATCCAGACCAGAGGACGCGCTGAACACGTATTTGAATGGTGGTGGGGGTAGGAGGGCTAAGGGGGGACCGAATTGTTTTGCTTCTTGTGGCAGAGTTAAATTTTTACAGTTTTTCAAAGAAAAAAATTGTTTAATCATAAGAAACTTGTTTTACCTTTTTGTTTCCAGTTTCCAATTCTTAATTTAAAGCCATCCTAAATAACAATGGAAGTGAGTCAGAGGCGGTAGCAAGGACGAGGTACACAACTAGGATAGAATTTCCTCCATTGGACCCTAAAGTCCTTAAAAATAACTGAAGCTAATCTTACTCATCTCTCCGTCCTCCATCGTGTGCAGCATAATATCTTCATTAATGACGGCTGAGTAGAGATAAGTGAAACAACGTTCACTGAAACTCAGCGAAAAGTTTCTGTTAACATTCTACTGAGATTTATTGTCCCTTCCAAAAAAAAAAAGGAACAAGTTTCTATTTGCTTCCTGTCAACCCAGCAAACAGCAAAGCCATTTGGCAGACTGCGGCTCATTCAGTATTTATGAAATGAACCATGACCAGCAGACGCAGTCATTGCTCAGGCCGTACCCACGGTCTTCACAGCTGATCACCATGGAACCAGTCCAGCCATGACAGGAGGTTATGGCTCTGGACCAGGAAGGGGTCCCTAACCCCAACGGGTCCCACTCTGACACCACTTCCTGGAGGGTCATACAGAAGAGAGGGTTGTCAGAACACAGCTCCCACCTCACACCAGTTCCCCACCATTGTCCTGGACTTGCCTAGGAATTACAGCTGCAGTGCTTTTCTGAACACCTACTTTGGGAGCAGCACATTCTCTAAGAGCCATCTTTTCTCCCAGTGAATTTAACTTTTAACATCTCTCCCTGTTGTCTCAAAAGACCCCAGAGCCCATTTCTTTCGCCCTTTCCATAGCCACAACACACAAAAAATCTAACACATCTTCAAGTAATGTCCCTGTACTTCCCAGTTTACCTTGAGGAGACAAATAATGTAATAGGACACCTTCCATAGTCATATTTCCTTTATAGTGTTTTGTACTTTAAAGTACTTCCCTCCATACAGATATTTAAGGCTCAGCATAGCTTTCTAAATGTAAATATTATACAAACTTTAAAAGATATCTACAAACTATGAATACTAAATATAGCAGTTGTCATTTTCTAATTTAAATTATAACCATCAACTATCAAGTATGTCAAATACTCAATGCAATCAAAGAAAGCTTCCTTTTTTATGTTGTCTTCTCTTCTGACAACTTTACAAATGAAGCATAAGATAAAAGCCCATAAATTTCTAAGTAGCTCAAATTCAAAAACTCTTTTATTTCTATTCCCTCAGATTATCTTACAAATGCTTATATCACATGCAAAGTTGCATTTTCCTTCAAGGGTACAAGACAGAAATGGCCTTTATGGACATTTTGGGTTTTGCCTCTCAGTATGTTAGCTTATGTTAGGTTATGCTGCTGTAACAAAAGCAAAGCAAAATCTCAGAAGCTTAATACACAAAGTCTCTTCCTCATTCTTATTACAAGGGATTCACATGGATCTTGGGGGTATACTGCTAGGCAAAGTCCCTGAGAGAACCTAGGTGGTGTAAGACCCACATCAAAGCACACTTTCATGTTCACCAAGACAGGAAAGAGGAAATATGCAAACTGCACCCTGAATCTCAAAGTGTCTGCCCAGAAGTGACACCCACTTTGATATCCGCATTTCATTGACCAATGCAAGTCATACAGCCATGGAGCACTTGAAAGAAGTATTTGTAAATAGTCCAAATGATTACCACAATTTTAAACAGAACTTGCATCCAGAAATCTCAGTCTCTCTTCTCGCTCCACCCATTGTGTATGTGAATGTGTGTGTGTGTTTGCAATATTAGTATAAGAAAAAGAAGTCATTCTCAAACCCAGCATCAGTGCAAACATTCACTCTACTGTAAACTTCACTGTCTCTCTCTTAGAGTGAAGGAGAAAATCAGAGTCATTTTTAACCCAAGTATGCATTTCATAATTTCCTTAACATGCCACAGAGAGAGATAATGATGATTTTTGGATACAATTTACAAATCAGAAGGTTTCTATGTCTCAGAATATGAGACAGATGAATAATCCATTGAATCTTTCATTTTTGGCTCACTAGTGCATAAATATATCCAGTACTTGAGCAGATGGACATAGCATAATTCAATAATAATGTGACTCTCTTAAGCCAAAATGTAAATTTCTCATGCTTTAAGTTTTAAGATGTATACTTTGATGTAGCTAAATATTCATTTTAAAAGATTATCTAGTTCTTAGACATAAATTTATGTTAAGATTATTCTCGGTGATACTATTCTTATAATTTAAATGGCTAACATTATAATAGGAAAGGCTTTCTGTGAAATAATAACCAAAATAATTTTATTTCTCCAAATATCTAGTGTGTCTACTAAGCCCCATGCTACCTACAAGGGATCCAAAGTTAACTGCAATATGACCATGAGCTTCAATTTACTGACAGTCTGATCTGACTACCCTGCAGTGAAGTTTTTCCATGTGTGTAAGAATCTTACCTTCCTTATATCCTCTCCTTAAAATCTTGTGAATTCAAGTCTATGCAAACCAGAAGATTTAGAGGGGAGGAACTGGGTTAAGCAACAGAAATATAACTTCTGTGTTTTCTCTTCACTGATGACTAAACATATAATGGGATTCTATGATGTTGCTATTAGGGTTACTAAAGTAAGTAATTTCACTTCCACACTAGGTAACAAACATAATTAATTTCTATCACATTTCGAGTAAGCTCCTAAAGAAGCTTGTGCTACGTGCCCAGCGACTTCCAGCTCAGTTCCAGACCATCGAGATATTTTACGTTGATTTATAGAGTTGTAAAGAAATCTCTGGACTCCAAAACCACTAATGCCCCATTGGATGCGCTGAAAGGAACAGATCAGTATCTGGCTACAGAGAACCGTGCTGATGTGAGTCATCAGCTCTGAAGCTATCCAGAGTCTCCCGGGACCTCCGAAACCTCTGAATGCCTATGGAAGCAGAGCAACTGGATATAAAGTGTTCTCACGCTGGGGAAGTGCACTCAGGAAGTACTTTGGTTAGAGGAGATTGTCAAAGAATTGAGCTAAAAAGAGCTGACAGAACAAAAGGTGTTCCCATGCAAAAAGGCAAGTGGATATTCAAAAGTCGAGGCAAACATTTTCATTTTTACCTCTCCCAAGATGTGCTGCATGCTTATGCAAAAGGTCTTCCTCTTTTTTCTATTATTGCTTTGCAAACGCCTTAAACTTAAGTGGGAAGCAAAGGTCTTAGCTACCCTAATTAAAAGAAAGAGCCATGGCCGTGGGCATGTTATTCTCAGCTATGATTTTTAACTTCTGGTTTTGTTTTCACTTGAGTATGTAGGCAACTGCAAATACACATCCTGGAAAAGAGAAGGAAGACAAAAACATCAGTTGTTTTCTTGGTCCCAACACTTGCAGGAAATGGGAATGTGCCGTTTCTAGGACCCAGCAGGACGCATTTGTCTCGTGTTCACAGCATATGGTCACTTGTATCGAAGCACATTTCAAAAATGAAATGCTAGTGTTACCTCTTGCAAACTGCAAGACAAACACTACAAGATATCAAAGGAATGGTGTGACCCAAATCAGCCTGAAGTGTCACCTTATTCTAGTCCTTGCTGCACTCACATGAAGCTCATTAGGATCAGGCAGAAAGTGATTTTTGAAAAGATTTATATTTCATGGCCTGTGTGGTATGTCCTATGATATGCTGGTTACCATGGTGAAAAAATGAGCTTTTCTTTTAAAAGAAATAACTGCCCTTTTGCTCAATGGTATTAGATCCATTCTGATCCCAATGTTATTTCAGAGAAGAGCTGAATAAAAGCAGCAGGGAAAAGAAGAGAACATCTCAGGAAGGTACCTCTACTTGTGTACTGCTTTTGGATTTAGTGAAACGCAGACTAATTACAAAGTAGATAGATCACACACACACACACACACACACACACACACACACACACACATACACACACTCACACTCACACTCACTTGAGGGCTGCCCAGAAAAATTCCAGCCATAAATGCCTCTATTTTTCATATTACATGGCTGGATACTTTCTGGGCAGCCATTGTAAATATGTACATATGTATACGTATGTGTGGATATGTAGGCATGTAGATACAGGTATATCAGTGATTCCCACCCTTTTCCCACTTGCGTACCCCTTTTAAACCCCTTTCTATAAATTGTACCCCTTGTTTTTAAAACAGCTGTTCTTAAATACTGATAATTCTGTTCAGCGTCTAGCTTAACGTAAAACAGTGGAAATGAGGTAATAAGTCAGGAAAAAAAAATTACCACACTGAAAGTACAAACCGCAGATTTAATTTTATAATATTCATAACACGGTTAAATATTGATCATGATGATCAAGTATTTAAAAAACTTTTAATTTATTATTAATAACAATATTTACTTGTGTTATCTGAAAAGTCTGTAGTCATTGTTATGCAGATCACTAGCCAATTAAAACATTGTTAGTGAGATCATTGAGCTTGCTTTGATGCACTTAGTTTTTTAAAATCAGGCTCAAACAATGTAAGATAGTGTCTTAAATCTGGACTTGCATTGAGCTTGTTGAGGTACTTATTTTTTATGACGGTGTAAGAAGAAAAAGCTCTCTCCACTAGTTCAGGATTAGTAAATGGCCAGAGGTATTTGAGTGCCATCTCACTGAGCTGTTTGTATTCCTCACTGACATCTACCTAGAAGGTAATAAGATGCTTTCTTTGAAAATCAGAATTTAAAGAAGAGTCCATTGGGGGTTCCCTGGTGGTGTAGTGGCTAGGCTTCAGTACTTTCAATGCCTGTGGCCTGGGTTCAATTCCCAGCCAGGGAACCACCAAGAAAAAAACCAAACAAACAAAAAAGAAGAGTCCATTGAAAGTTCAATTAACTTCTCTTTTTCATTGATTGATAGTTTAGCTTCTTTGAAGAATTCTTCATTGAAGGGATCTGCAATCCAGTTGTTTTCCACGTTCAGGGAAGTACTTATAAAAGGACTCTTAAGACCCTGCAAGTGATTTACAATATTCTCGTTCACGTTTTGGGACAGGTGTAAGTCATTCTCAGATAAGTTGTGCAGAGTTTCAGAAACTTCAGGCTGACTCCTTTCAATACACGCTTTCTGAAAGTCTAGTTTTTAAATCATTGACTCAATTTTGTCAGTTACTTTGAATATAGTGATTGCACTGTTCTGAAGTCCCAAGCTGAGTTTGTTTACTTCTAGAAAAATATCTGACAAATATGCAAGACTTTGAAGCCAATCACTGTCCTGAAACTGTGGAGAAAGAGGGAAACAATGGTCTTTAAAATATACCTGAAACGTTATGTCTAAGTTCAAACATCCATGTAAGTACTTTGAAACAAGATAGCCACCTTACCTCTGTATGCAAAAGGAATGTGCTGTGAATGCTGTTCATTTCTTCACATAGCGCTGTGAACAATCTGGAGTTTCCTGGTTGTGACTTAATGAAATTTACAACTTTTAAGGCCTCATCAAGAACATCTTCCAGTTCACTAGGACGAGACTTGGATGCAAGACTTTGTCTATGAATGCAGCAGTGACTCCATGGTACATGGGGAGCTCCTTCATTAATTCGGCCTCGTAGGCCTGTAAAACAGCCTGACACAGGCTTGCCTCCGTCGGTGCACACACCACAACAATTCACCCAACTAACGTCCTTTTCAATGAAATAACCATTGATTGCATTAAAAGTGTCTTCACCTGGGGTACGCTCTGTCAATGGGTAACAAAGCAACAGGTTTTCCTCAATTTCATTTCCTATCAAGTACCTCGTGATGAGGAGCAAAATGGATAATCAGCAACATCTACACTTCCGTAGACCCGGATGGAAAAGAATTTACTTTTTCTAATTCTATCTACTACTACAGCTTCAACATCGTCAGGCATTTCAGAATTTGTCAAGACACTGTATTGTTTGAAAAAGAGATAGAACTGACTTTG
>PVJL010008533.1:0-65929 GCA_004026885.1 Lyroderma lyra
CTTTGATTTTGTTTATATGGTGTATCACATTGATTGATTTTCATATGTTGAACCATCCTTGTGCTCCCGGGATGAATCCCACTTGATCATGATGTATGATCTTTTTGATGCATTGTTGTATTCTGTTTGCTAATATTTTGTTCAGGATTTTTGCATCTGTGTTCATCAGAGATATTGGTCTGTAGTTTTCTTTTTTTGTGTTGTCTTTGCCAGTCTTTGGTATTAGAGCAATGTTGGCCTCATAGAATGAGTTAGGAAGTATTGCTTCCTCTTCAATTTTTTGGAAGAGTCTGAGGAGCATAGGCATTAATTCTTCTTTGAATGCATGGTAGAACTCGGTGGTGAAACCATCTGTACCAGGGCTTTTGCCTTTAGGGAGATTATGGATAGTCATTTCAATCTCGTTGCTATTGATTGGTCTATTTAGATTATCCATTTCTTCTTTGTTCAGTCTTGGTAGGCTATAAGTTTCTAGAAACTTGTCCATTTCTTCTAGGTTGTTGAATCTTGTGGCATAAAGTCCTTCATAATATTTTCTTATAATCCTTTGTATTTCTGTGGTATCAGTGGTAATTTCTCCCCTTTCATTTCTAATTTTGGATATTTGTGCCCTTTCCTTTCGTCCTTTGATTAGTCTTGCCAGGGGTTTGTCAATTTTGTTGACTTTCTCAAAGAACCAGCTCTTCGTAATATTAATTTTTTCTATTGTCTTTCTGTTCTCTAATTGGTTTAGCTCTGCTTTAATTTTTATCATTTCTTTCCTTCCGCTGACTTTGGGTTTTGTCTGCTCTTCTTTTTCTAGTTCTCTAAGATGGGATGCTAAGATGTTTGCTTGTGATTTTTCTTGTTTCTTAAGATAGGCCTGTAATGATATAAATTTCCCTCTTATAACCGCTTTCGCTGTGTCCCAATAATTCTGAAAGGTTGTATTTTAATTGTCATTAGTTTCCATATATTTTTTAATCTCATCTTTTATTTGTTCTTTTATCCAGTCCTTTTTAAATAAGTTGTTGTTTAATCTCCATGTATATGTGGTTTTTTTTCTGCTTTCCTTTTACAGTTGATCTCCAATTTCAAAGCTTTGTGGTCTGAGAATACACTTGGTATGATTTCGATCTTCTTGAATTTGCTGAGGCTACTTTTGTGTCCCAGCATATGGTGTATTCTTGAGAATGTTCCATGCACACTAGAAAAGAAGGTGTAGTCTCTCTTTGCTGGATGAAGTGTCCTGTAAATGTCAATGATGTCCAATTGCTGTAATGTTTTGTTTAGAGCTGTATTTCCTTATTTATTTTCTGTTTGGATGATCTGTCCATGGCTGTTAGCGGGGTGTTTAATCTCCCACTATGATTGTGTGTTCATCAGTTTCTCCTTTCAAGTCTGTTAATAGTTTCTTTGTGTATTTTGGTGCATCCTGGTTGGGAGCATATATGCTGATTAGTGTCAACTCTTCTTGTTGTTGCATTGTGCCTTTTATCATTATGTAATGACCATCTTTGTCTTTTACTATCTTCTTTAACTTGAAGTTTATTTCATCAGATATCAGTATGGCCACTCCTGCTTTTCTCTGGTTACCATTTGCTTGGAGTATTGTATCCCATCCTTTCACTCTGAGTCTGTGTTTGTCCTTAGAGCTGAGGTGTGTTTCTTGGAGACAGCATATTCTGGTTTTTAATCCAGTCTGCTTTTTATTGGTGAGTTCAGTCCATTAATATTTAGAGTGATGATCGACATGTGAGGATTTCCTGTGGCCATTCCTTATTTCTTTCTTTGTTTTTGTTTGTTTGTTTATTGTTTCTTTCTTGTTGCCCCAACTTTGTTCCATTTTTCCTGATGTTTTGTTTCAGGCTGAAGAGCCTCCTTCAGTATTTCTTGGAGTGCTGGCCTCGTGCTGGCAAATTCCCTCAGCTTCTGTTTGTCTGAGAAGGTCTTTATTCCACCTTCATATCTGAAAGATAATTTTGCTGAATAATTAATTCTTGGCTGGAAGTTTCTCTCTTTTAAATTTTTGAATATTGGATTCAACTCTCTCCTGGCTTGCAGAGTTTCTGCTGAGAAATCTGATGCCAGCCTGATGGGTTTTCCTCTAAAGGTTATAGTTCTTTTTCCCTCGCTGCCTTGAGAATTGTCTGTTTGTCTTTAGTTTTGGACATCTTTAGGACCATGTGTTTTGGAGAAGATCTGTTGGGGTCCAGGTATCTGGGGGACCTGTTTTCTTCTTGAACTTGGGGTTCCAGATCTTTCCATAGGTTTGGAAAGTTCTCATCTACGATTTGTTTCAGTATGCTCTCTGTAGATTGCTCTGCCCCCTCTTCTATTCCCATTATCCTGATGTTGTTTTGTCTCATGGAGTTGGATATTTCTTGCAGAGTTCTTTCAATTCTTTTGGTTCTGTATTCCCTCTCTTCCTCTTTCTGAGCTGTTTCCATGTTTTGATCTTCAATATCACTAATTATTTCCTCCATGTGGTTGGTCCTGTTTTCTATGGCAGTTATTTCATTTCTCACTTCTTTTATGGTATTATTTATTTCTCGTATTTCCGTCTCAATCTTATGTTTTGAATTTCTTTGTTAAATTGTTCTTTTTTTTCACAGTGTTCCGTTTTTATGTCGTTTATATCCTTTTTCATATTATTTATCTCAGCTATGGTGTTCTGCCAGTAGGTTTTGATTTCTCTCACAGCCCTTAGAATGGCTGCTTTAAATTCTCCGTCACTTCGATGAGACCCTTCCAGTTGTAACAAGCTGTCTTCTGGGTAAATTTCATGTTCTTTCTGAGGAGTTTTAGTTTTTAAGGAATTCATCCTGTCCGCTGGGTTCTTCCTCTTTGACATGAGGGCTTTATGTTCAGTGCCTAGATTATTGCTTTTGTAGTTTCTTGTTGTAGGGTAGACACTAGGTGGCAGTGGGGGTCAAGTTTTGGGGGAGAGGGGTCTTTTTGTTTCTTGTTTCTGATCTCTTACTGTGTTTGGAGGCTATGCGCATGTATCCTGGGGAGAGGCCAACAAAAGGCGTTCCATGGGCGGCTCTGCGTTCTGCCCTTTGCTGGGGAAGCTGTTTCAGGGCTTGTTTCTGCTGGTTGGGGTGAATGCTATCAAATCAGTCTTTCTTCCCAGCCCTGATTCAGCGTCTGGCTGTCTACAGGCTCACACTGTTTTCAGAACCCTGGGATGCACGAGGAAGTGCACGCTCCATAAGTCCAAAGCTGTGGGCCTGGCCTGAGACATCAGGGTCGCCTTTGCAGCGGGCTGGGAACAGGAACTGCAGCCCTGTGTAGGTCTCCAGGGGGCTTAGAGCTGTCGTGTCATCTTTGCAATTTAGAGACCTCTCTCAGCCCTTATACTGCTCTAAAGTTCCAAAGCCTGGCTCTCGCGTGTGGCCTCCCCTCTCCCCCGAACTGCGCCGCTCGGATCCTGTTGCAGTCTCTGCTCCCTTCCCTCTCCCCAACTCGACCCCTTCTCACCAACCTTCAGGTGTTTACTTGCGATTTTTGGATTTCTCAACAGCAGTTTTGTCTCTCAGGGTCCTCTTTCTTGGCTCCTGGACGGTCGTTCAATTGTGTTTTCTGGGAGAGGCTTTAGGGACCTCCTCTCTAGTCGCCATCTTGTCTTCTCTCCTCGTAATGCTTTTTAAATCTCTTTGATTTATATTGTTATTCTCTTCTAGATACCTTAGTAGTTTTTTAGATCACTGGGACTCCAGTATCCCAGGTGTACAATTCTCATTAGAACCTCATGCTGTATGACACTTAACATTGTA
This sequence comes from Lyroderma lyra, assembly GCA_004026885.1. NCBI lineage: Eukaryota > Metazoa > Chordata > Mammalia > Chiroptera > Megadermatidae > Lyroderma > Lyroderma lyra. The sequence continues at coordinate 3,759 of PVJL010008533.1, forward strand.
TTGAAAGAACAAATAAGTGTTCCTGCAATGAAAAAGTTTTGTTGAGTGAATACATGGATGTCCATTTAATAGAAGTGATACATATATGACATAGTGGTTGGCCATGAAGGAAGGAGGAGGGTTTGCCCATCGGCACAGTCCTTTATAGATGTTATTTAATGAATGAAAAGTGGAAAAAGAGGTAGGAGGTAGTTGTAGGTGGGTGGAAGGGAAGAGTAAAAAACTGTAGAGGCTAGTCAACTATAATTAACAACAACAACAACAACAACAACAGCAGCAGCAGCAAAAATATATATATATATATATATACACACGTGTGTGTGTGTGTGTGTGTGTGTGTGTGTGTGTGTGTGTAGTCACAGGATGTAAAGTACAGCATAGGGAATGTAGTCAAAGGTATTGTAATAAGTATGTAAGGTGTTAGATGGTTAGTAGACTTGTTGGGGTTTTTACTTTGTGAGGTTTGTAAATGTTTAATCATTGTGTTGTTTTTCACACCTGAAACAAAGAATAAAACAAACAAACTGCAGAAGCTGGAAAGTGCAAGGCAAGGCCAAGGCCTAAGTGTTTTGTATTGGATTTAACTCAGAAGAATGTTCTAGAAGGAACTCTTGACTAGGAGTTAATTGTTTGGCTTTTTGCCATTTGTGAAGAAAAAATGTGACCTTGGGTGACTCAATGAATTTTGGAAACTTGATTTTCTCCTGTTTTCTACCTTTCCCCAAGGCTTACTGTGAGGCTCAGATGAGACAATTTATATGAGAGTGTCTTGCATACTGTGAAGGGTCATACACATTAGGTGGTGTTGTGAGCCTTCATGGATGGTTAGGTTTATTCATCCATCAAATAGTTTCTGAGCACATGCAGCAGGCTATGGCCTGTGTGTGATGGATAGTGGTGGATAATACATAGGCCTACCTCCTGGGCTTTCATTCTAGTGCACGAGAAAGGTATTAACCAGTCATTCAAATATGTAATTACAAAATGTTGTAAGCACAGTGAAGTACAGCGTCCTAGAGGCTCATTCTAGTCTGGTCCGGGGTAGAGCTTGGTTCTGGGATTTGAAGTTTATCCTGTACTGTATGGAGTCTTTAAAGGCTCTTATAGGGAATGACTTAAACCCAACATTGCTTTAGTAAATTTAATCTAGTGGCTACATATAGAATAGATTGACAAAAGATTGGAGTCTTAGAAAATAGTTAAATGAAGTACTGTTATATAGATCCTGAATCTGTCATATGACATGTATGTCTTATATATCCCAAGTATTGTTTTATTTTGATGTTTTAAATGTTTAATGTTGATACTTTTTTTGGTGAGGTTTTCTAGGAGCTTGATGTTAATATAGTTTTTCATTTGGTAATTAGTAAACATCTATTTTTAGTTAAACATGAAGTTACTATAAAATATTAGCATAAATCAGCATTTATTAGTTCTTCTGTGTGCCAGAAACACTGTGCTTAGTGCTCTGTGTATATTAACTTTCAATAGCCACACGAGATGTTGAAACCATATCATCTTCATTTTACCAATAAGGAAACTGAAATTTGCCCAAGGCTTTTTAGCTGGTAAGTAGGACTTGTACCCAGGGCACCTAGTTCCAAGTATGTGCTCTTAATCACTTCATTATAACCTTTTCACTTAAAAAGAACCAGTTTAATATTTTGTAGAAGGTAAATATGCCAGTAAAGCAATCTTGAAATAACCACTGTGAATCCCTTTGTCTCAATATATTTCCTACTTGTTTTATTTAATTGTTTGTTAATTATAAACCTAGGAAGAAAAACTATTTTAAGGCCAAATATTTTTTAAATTGTGGTTTCATGCATTTTTCCATGAAGCATTATAAAAGTTTAGTAGTCCTTGACTTTGCTCTCAGGACTGCATATCTCCCTAGTTTTTTTTCTTTTGTTTCATAATCAGAATAAATATCAGCTGAGTCAGTCAGTGTGCATATCTACTCACTGTGGTAGATCTTATGTTTGCCTCCCTCCTTTCATTGCTCATAAGAGCTTCCATTCATTGTCAGTTGGAGAATTCTAGTGTGGACAGTACCTGTGGTGTGTACATATGGTGACTGAGTTCACAGATGGGGATCCCAAGGTCTTAATCCATCTAAGGTGAGCCGCTTCCACAGAGCCATGATGTTATTTATTGTCAGAGCCAGAACTGGAGATCAGGATTGGAACATTAGCTCAGTGTTCTCCCACAGCCAGTGTAGGCCTTACATGTGAAGGGTAGCAGAATATGCCACCTCAAAATATGACTGTAGAAGTTCAGTATATGCCACCTGAAGTATGCCATTTTGATGTATTGATTATTTTGAGCTGTAGGCACTTGAAAAACAATGAATGCAGGGAGAGGCTTGAACTCCCCTTATCTGTTGGTAGACAGATCCTCCAAAAGGAACTCGGTGTCATTGATCTCCTCCCTGGGAATTTCATCAATCAGAGAAGATTGACTCTTCTCACAGAAGAGGAAACTAGAAATGGATACCACATCCAGACAGATTTTGTCATAAACTTTTATACCTTCCATCTATTCTCCTGCGGGCACATTTACTCTCCCCTAAGAGGTCTGGATCTCCAGTCCCCTTTCCCTATTAAAGTGATATTTAAGCCTGCATTCTAAGCCATCTCTCTGAGTTATTTTCCCCTGGATATCTTCCATGTACACATTGGGATTACATGCTATAAACTTCTGTTTGTTTGTTTTATCTCATTAATCTATCTTTTATTACAAGAGTCTCATCTAAGAACCCAGAATGGTAGAGGGTAACTTATTTTCCATTTCCTACACATTTCCGTGTCCTTTTTTTTGCAATTATTTCCATTCTGTTTCACTTGTGTAATATAATTGATAGTGAAATTTTGTATTAGTTTAGCTAAATCCCAATACTGTGAAGTGGGGATAGGACACACCCTGGCTTTTAGTTCAAAATGAGTTTGTGTTCAAATTATTTCAGTTCAGAAATTAATAAAATGTTAAAAAAATTTTCTGTGACTTTAGTATTTGTCAGTCCAGAGTGCTTTATTAAATGATCCTCACTGTGTTAATTTCCCTCATCATACTATTAAGCTTTTCATTTGTTTTGCTTATTTTTACTAACACTAAATTAAACCTTTAATCTTAAACTGTAGGCCAGTGTGGATATGCTACAAATACTCTGAATTCAGAAATAAACTTAACCCATGTTTGTGGATTAGTTTGATTTATGACTCAGAATCACGGACATTTTTTGTATTTATATCTCATAAAGGACTTTAAATATGCAAGGTCCGGCAGAAGTAACACCCTAAAATGTCATATAGTGTGCTTGAGTGTTATATTGTTAGGTTGCAGAATTACATGCTTATGATTTTGTAATAAAAGATTTGGTATAGATTACCAACTCATTTAAAAAAAAAGGGGGGGGTATTATTTGTACCAGACCAGCATTTCTTTTGGATTCTACTTTTGTTTCTTCACCTTTGGGTTCTGCCTGGAAAATTGTCCCCTGAGGGCTGTACTTTAATTTGGTTAATGCTGTTAACTGCCAAAAAGCACATTCTCTGCAGAATTGCATGTGGATGTAATGTTACTAAGAAAGAGACATATGCTTTGCAATTTCACAGATTGTTTCATTTTCTTTATTTTGTTAGAATCTCTTTTTGGACTCCTAGTGCTTTTTGTGATTGGTGTGAGTCTTTCACACATTGTGTTTTGTCCCTGTTTTATCACCTACCAGTTATGTCTCAGTAACAGCCAGGAAGCCAGAATCTCCTGAATACTCTTGTACAGGTTTGTGTTTATAGTAAAAGCTCTCTTATCTGGGATTATCATGACTAGCTGCTGGTCAGTTAAAGCAGAGAAAGGTAAAAACAAATGTTACATTCATATCTTAAACAGTTTATTTAAAACTCAAACACATAGAGGTACATCTATTTGCTAATTTCTGACGTAGGGTGGGATAAGTGGTTTGCACTTTGGTTTTTGCACACAAACTGCACCTTTGATGTACAGTCTGCCTAATTTTCTGTTTGGGTTGCTTTTAAAGTGTTACAAGACTTTTAATATTTGTGAACTATCTGAGTACAGAATCCTTCCTGATTTTTCCGATTTGCCTCCCAGTCTTTGGCCAGTTCTTCCTCGCACCTACTATAATGGCAATTATTGTAGTGTTCCATTTTTATTGAATTATTCCACATTATTAAAAATTTCAACTTCATTTTCATAGGAACAGTTTTTCTGAACTCATTTTATATATTTATATGTAACTTTCTGTGTGTTCACACAATTAAATTAAATGATAAGAATTGGCATAAGTAGGTTAGGACTAAACACATCTGACCCTAGGGAACAATACAGTGTGATTAGTGGGAGCACATTACTGCTTCTACCACCTATATGTGGTTAAGGTCTAACAGATTTTCAATCTGTTATGGACCTGTGCTTTTATAAATCATAAAAAAGAAGAAATAAAAAAGATATACAGGGTAATAGACTTATTGAGGTTATCACTTTGTGCAGTATATAAATGTCCAATAAAACTAATATAATATTGTATGTCAATGGTAATTAAAAAAAAAAAAAGACATACAGAATACAAGCCATAGTTTTTAACTTAGTTTTAGAAATAGCAGAAGTAAAATTACATTTTGTGAAATATAATCAGAACAAACAATATAGGGAAAAAGAAAACAATTATAAAATCTGTACATGTTTTTCAAGGGTATGCATTTAGGCAATTCAGAGTCACTATTTCTCTTAATTGTTATTCCATTTGTGACTAAACAAAAAATTATGTGTAAAATGGTGATTTTCATATTAAGCACTTTATATATAGGGTTTGGGACAAATAATGCCCCCTTTTTATGAGCTGGTGATTACAAAATTGTAAGCATGTATAGTTATGATTTTATAATAAAATTGTAACTCAAGTCCAGGCATTACTTCCTCTGGACCCAGTACACTTTGAACAATTTCTCTCTGTCTCTGTCTCTGGCTTGCTCTCTATTTATTTATTTATTTAAGGGTTTTCATGTCACAAATGAAGTTTCTTTCTTGTTAACCTATCTAGACACGGTTGGTGACAGCTTATTTCAGTGTTAATGTATAATGCCTATCTAAACTGTTTATTGTTTTGTTTTAATAACACTCAAGGTGGAGTAATTGGTCTTACAGAGGGATGTTAATGAGAATGAAAGAAGACATTTTAAAGCAGGTTCAGCAAGGTCAAGATCTTCATTTTTCACTTTTCTCCAAAATGAAGCAGATGATGCTACCGTGTCATAATTCAACTTTAGTCCTTCCTCAATAACCAATTTCAACATGTCATCTTTTAAATTTACAATCAAATTAAATAGATCTTTCAGTGGAGGAAATGAATTTTGGATTTAATACTTTTGTATTACAGTTGACAAAGTAACCTTAAACTCTTACTTGTGGTCACTTGCTTCTACAGTGCTTGATCAGTAGTAGGCAGCTGATGCTACATGCAGCTCACCTTTTAAGATCAACAGTACCAGGAAGGGTCAGTGATAGAAGTTCACTAGTCATGCACTTGGATGTTGCAGCCATGTCTCATGACTACACATGTTTCTGAAGGCCCAGTTGCCATACCTGGGCAGCAGATAACAGTTTGCAGACTGGCATCAGTCTCTGGGCCACACTTTAAGAAGCTCTGTGCTCAACTACCGTCTCCTGCTAGTTGTGAGCTGATAGTGCTCACATTTCTTCTACAGAAGGAATGGGGTATGCAGATTAATTTGACAAGGTGGTTAAATGGAGATCAGCTAAGAGGGCCTCTTTTGTATAAACTTATTTTTTTCTAGACAGAAGGTTCATAGCTTTCATAAGATTCAAAGTATCAGATTTATGTGTGTATATGTTTGTATCTATTATGTATCTGCTTATCCCATGATTGTGAGTATTGGGATTATGCTTTCATCTGGAGTTTAGGACATGCAACCCCTAAATGTGCTGCTTTGGTATGGTAATTACGGTATACTCTCTGTGAACCAGAACTCAAGCAACTGGCACTCTCAAGCAACCAGCAAAATCTCACTCAACCGGTTGAGTGAGATTTTGCTGGTTGCTTGAGATTTTGCTGGTTGCTTGAGAGTACCGATTGTTTGAGTTCTGTTTAACAAAGAGTCTACTTAATTTATCTGACATCTACCGATACCCATGGGTGCTGGTTCACTGAGAGTCTACTGTATTTTGAATGGAAGTCACTTGAAAAACAGCAAATGCAATGAGAGGCTTTCTCTGAACTCCTGTTACCTACTTAAAGACAGGTCCTCCAAAAAGAACTCAGTTGTCATAAATCTTCTCTCTGGGACTTTTCATCAATCAGGGAGGATTGACCCTTAACACACGCCACACCCAGGCAGACTGTGAGAAACTATCAAAACTATCATACCTCCCATATGTTCTTCTAAGGTCCCATTCATCTTTCTTAAAAATCATTTGCTTTCCTCTGAAAGGCCTACAGTCCCCTCTCCCCTTCCCATATTAAGATGGTCTATAAACTCTCAAATCTCACCTCTTTTTTGAGTAATCACTTTTTTCCTGTGTTGTTACTGTGCATATAATATTAAAAATTGATAAGTTTGTATACCTTTTCTCCTGTTAATCTACCTGTTGTCAGTTTATTTCATAGATCCAGGAAGGTAGAAGGAAAATCTTTCTTCCCTGCCCATCTTTGACTTATTCACTGGGCTTTGCATATGGCTGCTAGATATTGCTACATACAATACATAGATCTGGAATCTACCCATTTCAGTGGAGCCATTTTCTAGAGCCCAGTTTTCTAAAGTATAATTTTCTTCTAAGGAAACAACACACTCCTGAATTCTCATTTCTCCTCTGGTCAATAGGATTCTGTCTAGTTATCTGTCCCTTAAGAAATCTTAGTATTGGTCCCTGTTTTCTTTGTCTGAGTACATTGCCTGTGCCCAGAAGAGTTTAGCTGAATTCATTACAATGAAACATATCCTGGGAAAAAAAAAAAAAAAAGACCAATTTGGGTGTTTTAATCCCTCATTTTTATCTTTTAACTAAATTACAATTTTAAATGATTTTAAATCCTTCAGTGAACAAGGTCTACTTGTAATAGTGATTTATCTTGGTTTTATTAGTTAATAGTTGAGATAAAAGCAAGTTTTTCATGTTTTTAAAGCAAATGAAATTTTAGCTATAGCTGAAACTCATTTTTATGAAAGTTATTAGTAGAGTCTTTGCTATTTGAAAAGGGAACAGTTGTCCTTGTAGTGGTAATCAGTATTTTGAAAGAGAAGGTGGACAATGAGGGTTGCAGAGGGAAGTGGAAATGTACTTATGATGAATATACATTTATCTCAGAGTATAAAAAGTGTAGTATGTTAATTTTAGAAGCATTTTCTTTCTTGATGTTATACTTTGTAATTTGAAGTTTTACAGTATCCTAAATGAGCTGACTTGACAATCAAGAAATATCATTGAAAAAATGACAACTGGGCATCTTTTACTAGGCTTTTGTCCCCTTCATTAGGTAAAAGAAAAAACACTGGTAAAATTTAAGCTTATTTAGAGCAAAGTCACTGGATGTCATTCTAATAGCTATCACTTATTGAGTGCTTAATATGTCTATATGCTGGGCATTCTTTATTTCATTTAACCCTTGAAATAATCCAAGGACATGGGCAGAATCATCTACCCTGATATCTGAAGTACAGAGTAACTGTGCTAGGCATTGGGATGTGGTAGTTTGCAAACCAGACTTAGTCCCTAGTCTCTGGAATCTCCTAATCTAGTGGGAGATCAGGAACCTTACAAATACATAATTAAAAATGAGGGTGGGTTCTGTGAAGACAAATTATAGGGTCCTATGAGAATGTAAAACAGAGAGTACTTATCCAGTATCCAAGGTTGGTCAGGGAAGGCTTTCCTAATTAAGTGATATTTAAGCTGAGACCTAAATAAATATTGAGTGGAAGTCAGGCTGAAATGTGTGTGTGGTGGGGGAGAGAGGTGGGTGGGAAGACATTCTGGACAAAGATCACAGTTTGCACTAAATCTTTGAAGTGATGATCAAGGCTGATTCAGGGACTGTGGTGTGCAAGGGAGAGAGATGCTGATAAAGGGCTGAAGCAGGAGGCAGGGACCAGTATATACCATGCTATCACCAGGATTTTAGTCTTTATTTTAAATGCAATGGGAAACTATTTAAGAGTTTTAGAGACAAGGATAGATTTATGTTTTATAAGGATCATTCTGGATCACTGTGGAAACAGGTCCTCATGGAGCCTTAAAAAAGTGTTACTCAATCAAAAATCTGTCAAACCTCTGCTGAATTGTGTATGCGTTTGGCTCTTGGCCCTTAGTTATTTTGTCCTTCATAATATTGTTTATTGAACCATATTCGAAGTTCCCCTACTTGACAAGATGACTGTACCTAGAGTACATTTTTTTTTTCTTTTTGGAGCTTCCCATTATCTTTTCAGGAAGTTGTGGAATAACAACAATCTATGACTGTTACAGGTTTGCAGAATGGTTGTTGGGCAGGGCATACTGGGTGAATAGCTCTTTGTCACCATAGTCTGAGGCCTGCCTTTTAGCTTTGATAACCTGAATAATCAGTTCTTTTCTCAGTATACCTATAAAGTGATCACACTCTGAATTAACCCAAATCAGAAGAGATTCATGTAAACTAAAATACCAGATGGTTAATGTCAGAGTGAAGACTAGAGCTAGAAAGGGGTCTGGACACCAGTTCTGGAGAGGAACCTACTCGAGAAGCCAAATGAGAATCTTACATCGTGTGTTCGTTAGATCTCCACAAGGGGCATCTCTACAGAGGAGTCCAGACACTTTAATTGGCTGGACATTAATAGACATTGCACAGTTTGTGATTCTTAGGGTTTTCTTTTTATTGATCCCTACCATTCCTTGTCTATTTTGAAAACTTTGTTGTTCTTTTTTCTTTTTAAATAACTTAAACCTTTCAAAAAAGTAGCAAAAATAGTACAAAGAACTTGCCACTGTGTGCATACATTGGCAGTACTGTACAAACAACTCCTTACACAGTCGCAAGTTTGCGAACTTAATTGTCAGATTTTGGGCACAATGACAGCTCTGATGGCCATTCCAGAAAAAGAGTTCCAAAATTTCCTTTGAAGGCTAGACTAGGCGTTGGTGTCAGTGCATAGCTTCTCAAGAGGAGTACTTCAAAGGTGACCATGGTGATACTCATCAATGAGGTATGTAGCACTTTTTCTAGGATGAATTAATGAAATTGTCTGACCTTGTATACCGCTAACAAAAGATAAATACAAGTCATGTTTGACTTCTGCAATTACAAGAAGTGCTCAAAGTGGTTACCATCAGCATCCAGACACTTCTGATTACGATGAACTACTGCTTGAGCACCATTGACCAAATTATCCACTTGTATCATTGCACGTGCCATTTCAATTTCTTCCCCAAGTACTGCCAGTGTAGCTGTTTTTCTGTGGTACACCACATTCTTTAAGATCCCCCATAGGTAGAAGTCAAGGGGTGATAAGTCAGGAGAATGTAGGTGAAGCTCACATGCACCTTTTCATCCTATTTCTTGTCCTGGCAAATGGTCTTGTGTTCCTCGAATGACCACTATGCTTCTGCCATTTTCTTTGACTGCCCTGCATATTCCATGGTGACTGCTAGCATTCATTTGATAACACCATCTTTTGAGCAAATGTTATACTACACATTTCTACCATAATTCAATTCAACTTCAAAAAGTAATACATAGATAACACATCTTAAAATATGTAGACATTCTTTGGCACCCCCGGTATATTAATTTAAAACATTATTATAAAAATAAAAAACAAATAGAAAGTTTCTAAATTTCAGACTCCTGGAGAAAATGTCCCTGTACCCCACAGTTATGGAAACTTTGAAGGGGCCTCTGGCATTACCCTTCATTGACTAGAGAGTGTACTATTTTGTTAAGGGATTTAGGAATTCCTGACCTTGAACTGATTATTTAGGGTGGGTAATTCCTCCTCAGAGACTATCCCCCCTACTTATTATACATAGACTTTTAACTTAGAGTAACCTCATTCTGTTTTAGGATTAAGTTAATAAAACTTATCAACGTTTTTTGTAACTAAGTTCATTCTTGAGTCTTCTTTAATTCCTCCCATTTATAGTTTTTATCTTTAATTTTTAAAAAAAATCCAGAGTAATATTTCTTTTTTTTTTTCCTCTCTTCAGTTTTAGTTTTTACCTTGGTAAATACTATAAAAATAAGTTAGCTAAATTTTAGCGTAACACAGTGAAAGTCAGTGGTTGGAATGATTGTAGATTGGAAAGATGTTAGGTGGAAGCACTTTACTTGTGAAAGAAATATTTCATCATATCACAGGCTGCTGCTTTAAAATAACTCATGTTTCTTTCCCACCTTGAAATGGTCTTTTTTTCCAGTTCTCTTTTTGGAAATTTCAGTATGCAAAGCTTTGACAACAATTTAGGAAACTGTGTGTGACATTTGCTTGAAGGTAATTCATTTGACTCAAAATTGGCAGTTGTTGAAATGGGTGAGACAGTGAAATGTTTGCATGAGTTCATTGTTTAAAGGAAGGAAATCAGTCAAGGTGGCCATTTAATTGCAAAGCTGTGCAAAGCCTTTATTTGATTATACATCTTTGAATAGATTTTTTTCTTCTTCACTTTCAGGTAGAGTTTTATGTAATGATTGGAATTCTTGGTTCCTTTCTTTGCCTGTGCTGTGTCTTTCATCTTTATCCTTTCTCTTAACCTTAGTTCAGGCTGGTAGTTAGTTCCCTTTATCAGGTAGAATAGTTTTTATTGTAAATGTTAAGAAATTCAACTCCAACAGGCTTAAGCAACAAGGAAGGTATCTGTTGAGTCACCTAACTGAAAGGTAGAGATTTAAGAGTCAGGCTTAAATCAGGACTCAGTTCTACTTCTCAGATCTTTAGGCCAGTGCTTTTCAAGCTATCTGAGGAAAGGAACTTTTAAACATTTCTAAATCAATTCAGACTAGTACTTTTATAAAATATAATACAAATGAATTACTAGAAAAGTGAAAATTAAAAAGACAAATAATAAACCCAGATTTTTTTTTCCATTTAAAAAAATTTACTGGAGTGACATTGGTTAATAAAATTAAATAGGTTTCAAATGTACAATTCTATAAATACATCATCTATATATGAGGGTTGTCCAGAAAGTATCCAGCCATGAAATATGAAAAATAGAGGCACTTATGGCTGGATATTTTCTAGACAGCCCTCCTATTGCATTGTACGTTCACCACCCAAAGTCAGATTTCCTTCTGTCACCTTATATTTGACTGTCTTTACCCTCTTCTACTACTCCTCCTACCCGCTCACCTAACTCTGATAACAACTAAACTATTATTTATGACCATGAGTTTTTCTTTGTCTTGTTCATTTGTTGCTTTCACTTTTATATTCCACATATAAGTGAAATTGTATTGGATCTCATCTTTTTCTGACTTACACATTTCACTTATCTCAAGGTCCATCCATTTTGTTGCAAATGCCAGTATTTCATTTTTTTTTTTTTAATAATTGAGTAATATTCCACTGTATGTATGAGAGCTGTCCAGAAAACATCAGCCATTGTCCTATATAACAAGAATGGTTTGCAGCTGGATACTTTCTGGACAGCCCTCGTATGTACCATAATCATCTATTAAAGGACACTTTGGTTGTTTTCATGTCTTGGCCACCGTGAATAATGCTTCACTGGACATAGGGGTACATTTATCTTTATGGAAAAATGTTTTTAGAGTTTTTGGGTAGATATCTAGAAGAGGGATTGCTGGGTTTTATGGTAATTTTGTTCTTAATTTCTTGAGGACCCTCCATACTGTTTTCTGTAATGGCTATACCAATTTACATTCCCACCAGCAGTATATGAGGGTTCCCTTTTTTCCACAACCTCTCTAGCACTTGTTATTACTTGTCTTATTAATAATAGCCATTCTGGCAGGTGAGAGGTGATATCTCATTATGGTTTTGATTTACATTTCCCTAGTAGCTGGTGAAGTTGAACATATTTTCATTTATTTGTTGAACATTTGTATGTCTTGGGAGAAGTATCTGTTCAGGTCCTCTTCCCATTTTTTAATTGGATTGTTTGTTTGTTTGTTTTTGAGTTATATGTGTTCTTTATATATTTTGGATATTAGCCCCTTCTGGGAGGTGTTGTTTGCATATATCTTCTCTCATTCGGTTTGTTTTGTTGATGGTTTCTTTTGCTGTGGAGAAGGTTTTTAGTTTAATATAGTCCATTCATTTATTTTTACTTATCTTGCCTCTGAGGTCAAATTCATAAAATCCTCTCTGAACCCAAGGCCCATAAGTTTAGTACCAATATTTTCTTCTATGCAATTTATTGTTTCATGTCTTATATTTAAGTCTTTGATTCATTGGGTTAATTTTGGTATATGGTTACAGATAGCAGTCTAGTTTCATTCTTTTGCATGTAGCTTTCCAGTTTTCCCAGCACCATTAATTGAAGAGGCTTTCTTTTCTCCATTGTATCATTTTGGCTCCTTTGTCAAAAATTATTTGTCCATATATATGTGGGTTTATTTCTGCATTCTCAATTCTGTTCCATTGGACTGTATGTCTGTTTTTCTTCAATTCCATGCTGTTTTGATTATTGTCACTTTGTGGTACCATTCGAAGTGAAGAAGTGTGATACTTCGGCTTTGTTTCTTTTTTCTCAGGATTGCTTTGGCAGTTTGGGGTCTTTCGCGATTCCATACAAATCTGAGGATATTTTTGTTCTGTTTCTTTTAAAAAATGCTATTGAGATGTTGATGGAGATTGCATTGAATCTGTGTATTGCTTTGGGTAATATGGCCATTTTAATGTTGATTTCAATCCATGAACATGGAATATTTTTCCATTTCTTTGTGTCTTCAATTTTTGTCTTGTAGTTTTCAGTCTATAGGTCCTTCACATCCTTTTTAAAGTTTATTGTTAGGTATTTTTTTATTTTATTGCAACTGCAAAAGGATTATGAACTCTAGATTTTTAATTATTAAACTCATTCCGATTGCTATAATTCTTTCTAAACCTGCTTATTCTCAATTTCTATTCTGACCTTGTTATCGAATGTTACAGGGTATTGAAAAGCACTGCTTTGGTGCTTACATTTTCTTTTTTTTTTCCAGTGTGGTTCTCCTCAACATGGCAAAATCACTACCAGTAGCTTCCGGAATGATATGTATCTGTGTTCACATTTAGGAAAGGAGTTTTCCCAGTTATCATTCAAATATGTTGAGCCTCAGATTGATTGGATGAACTCAAAGCCCTTCACAGTGATTAGAGGAATGGCACTGGATCCTTGTTCTTTTTTTGGTAGTTCCCTGGCTGTGAATCGAACCCAGGCCACAGTGTTGAGAGCACCGAAGCCTAGCCACACCACCAGGGAACTCCTATATTTTAAAAGCACTAATATGACCCTAGTGTACAGTGAGGTAACAGGTAATGACTTGTCCAACATTACACAGCTAAAAATTGCAGACCTGAGGTTCTTTGGATTCTAAAGTTCAAATTGTTTTTTTCTACATGGATGTATGCAGACATCTCAAGTGTTCAAATAAAATATAAAATAATTTATATTTTTATGAGAGAAGTATTAGATTTCATGGTTTCAGTAGTGGTTTATTACTATAATGGTGTAATTTTCTGCTAACAAGACCAAAGGGAAAATATAGCCACTTAAAATCCTTTGTAAAATAAGATTTAAGAAGGAAAATGAAAATCCACAATCACTCTTAGAAGGTGGACATTGTGTTAACTTCGACATGTACTTAACATTCAGATTTACTCTAATCCTCTAAAAAAATAGCCCTGTTGTACGGGATCACTTAGAAACAGCCCTAAATGAAAAGAATCAACTTCTAATATACAACTTTCTGCTGGTTCTAAACACATGGAATTTACTCTTTGTGTCTATGTTAAAGTTAGTGTCATATATAATGGGATTTGAAATCCAGAAGATAAAATAGCTATTTTAGTTATTTAAAGGTTAACATTTAAGGAGACATGATATTATTTCACATTTTCGGACAATCTATAAACTATAGATTTTTTGGTTACTTTTTGTGATGATAAATTCCTTTTATGAAATTGTCTGTTAAGCACTTAATTGGTTTTGTGCTGTCTGGTACGAAGAAAGTATGGCGTTCTCTTAATCAGAGAAAGTGAAGTTAGGTGTCTTGAGATCTTCTCTAAATCAGAGGAGACTTGTCTTGTACCTACCCTGTGTTAGTGTCTTAGAGGTTTGTAGTCCTAAACTGCTGATTATAATTGTTTTCTGTGTTCAGAATCAGTTGTGAATTCAGAGATTGAGATTGTGATTTAAATACTTACTTACAAATGAAAGGGGATGAGTACTAGGTGGGTGTGGAGATAAAGATTTGTGGTGGGTTGGTAATTATTGAAGCTGGATGATAGCTGTATGGGGATTCATTCTTTGTAATTTTTTGTGTGTTTGAAAGTTTTTATAATAAAATGTATAGGATATAACATAAGGGATAAGACATGGGTCTTTTTTTTTTTTTTTAAAGCATTGAAAGAACATGTACCTGGGATATAGAAGGCCCAGAGTCTAGCCCTTGGCTCTTTAAGGACCTGAACAACTTGGTGTTTGTTGTTCATTCATGAACCTGAGTAAATGAGTTCACTGGGTGGGGTCCTTATTGTCAGTGGTCCCCAGGAATGCTGTCCACTGAAAAGAGACTTTGATCCTTTGCTCAGGAAGAAAGATTCCAAAATAAAGGAGTGATGTCTGTGAAGGGCATGGTTTCATTCAAGCTGTGTATTTGCCAGATTATCATTTCCTCTTCCCCGGGGAAACCAGAAGCATTAAGTAATACATGTCATCAGTCAAGTTGATAGAATTTCAGCCAAAGAGCAAATAAGCGTTATATAATAATTAGCTGGGTAGTCTCATCACTGAAGTTAATTCTGTATATGTAGTGACTAAGAGCTCTGAGACTCTGAAGGCCAGGTTCAGATCCCAATTTAATCACAAGCTGTGTCCCCTGGATAAGTTCCTTAACTTACCTTCTTTAGAGGGTTATTGTGAAGATTAAATGAACTAATACATTCCTGGCACATAGTAATGGCTCAATAAATGGTAGATACCATTTCTATCAGCTCCATTACTTTTATTTATATTTTGGATTTCTAGTTGTTATAGGGACCATCATCAGTTTCTTCCTTCCTCCCTCCCTCTTTTTGGGACAGAAGCACATTGGAGAGCTCACTGCTGTCCATGGGAGCTGAGAGGGAGACCAAGGTAACCGGAGAAAGGAGTAAGGTTACCCTGTCTTGCCCTTCATTTGGATGCTGATGGTTTCAGTTGCTGGGGGATTTGCCTGTGGTGGCACAGCCAGGGCATTGGTGGGGCCTCATCTGGAATTGGGTTTTCTGACTACTGGTGATTTCTACTGCATAGTTCAGTGTCCTGACATCTCCTTTGGCTTCCTAATTGCTAACTAGGGTGCAGTATGGAGAGAGAAATTCTTTCTGTCTGCCTGGTCTATCTAGTATGTAAAAAAATCATCCCCTCTGTTGAGATATCTGGTAATGCTTTAGCATTTGCAAGGAGAGGAAATGGGAGGAACTGTGGTGTCTCTCAGACTCTGACTAATTGCTTAAGCAGCAGGGCTTTTGTCATTTCCTCTGTCAGACCTGGTGATCTCAGGCCCTCATGCTGGTCCAGGCTGGTAGCACCTGAGCTTATAGCCAACTTGCCTTGGGCTCTGAATCATTGTTGTACAGTTGTCTGAATCACCTCCCTGTCCTTGTTTTTCATCCTTGCCATTTCCCAATGAATTGTATTGTTTCTCCAGCACCCACAAAAGCAGCATGCTGTGATTTTTTTTTCTTTTTTTTTCTCCTAAGCCTATTGCTTTCTGCCTTAATTTTATTTATTATTGCCTTCATTCTCTTTGGATGCTTCTATTTATTTTCTATTCATTAAGCTGAAAATAGGTTTACAAGCTTCTCTTATTTATTCTAGTTTATAGATTATCCACATCCCTTTGTTTTTTTTTTTTTTTTCAACTTTGAGGTACATTACAGCTCATGGAAAAGTCCTCTTTATGGGAAAAGTATTATCTCTGTAAGACTTGACAGATTCATGGTGATTTTATAGTCAAAATATCATACTAGATTTCAGAGTTGAAAAGGCTAGATTTTTTTCTTGGGTTTGAAATTTCTATGCACAAACTGGGTCTTTGGATAAGTTATTTTGACCTTTTACCTTAAGTTTTCTCATCTGAGAAATGGGAATCTCTAGGGGTTATCAGGAGATAACGTGTCCTTAACACCGATTAAGTTAAATAAATATTAGCTAATATTGCTGTGGATATTGTGATCTCATTTGAGTTTCATAGTAAAGTAGTTTTTTGAGGTAGATCAGGTCATTTTCTTTATTTTGATCTATTTCTGTTAATTGAGCTATTTTCTTTTGCCAATAAAGAGAGAGAGAGAAAGAGAGAGACTTAAGGCTAATACATTTCTGTTTTATAGATATAGCTTTAAAACTAGTGAGTTTGAGATTTGCCCTACATTTTCTGGAGGAGGAGGTGAGAGATAAGTGGAAGAACCCTTCCTGCATCTTTAAACTTCAACTTATTCCTGGTCAGTACAACCTGAGAAGACCTGGCGGTGGGATGTGGTATCTGTGTGGAGCTCCTTCTTCAATCCAGTTTCATTGTCTTTTATTTAGAACTGTGAGTTCCTGAACACAGGTATTAGGCCAGTAGGCAGTGTGGTGCAGTGGGCAGACACACGTAAGGTGGAATCTTGGCTCTCATCTCCTCAGTTTCTTCCTTTGCACAGTAACTGTACCACAGGGTGATCATAAGGAACAGTGTGTGTGTGTGTGTGTGTGTGTGTGTTTGTGTGTGTGTGTACACATACACATATATACATATGTGGCCTGGCATGCCATAGATGCTCAGCCAAGTGTTAGTTCCTTTTCTAGTTTAAAATGAATTTCTGATTTGGGCAATGGAAAGCTCCTACTAAAAGGAATTTCAGGCAGCAGTTAATAGGTTACAGAGACATGTTCTATGGTAGTGGTACCTTTCCTTGCTCTGAACTGTCTCTACCCTGCCAAGAAAGGCTAGTCTTGTAGAGTTGGGACTTGCTTTCAGCCAATGTTTCTCACTTCCAGGTGGGCATTAGGGTGACAGTACTTTGTCAAAATACACATTCTGGGCTCCAAACCAGACCTACTGCATAGGCGTGTACCTTTTGGAAAAGCTTCCCAGGTGCTCCTGATGCCACACTGGCTTAGAGCCACTGCTTTAGACAAACCAGAATGACTTTCCAGTGTATCTAAAATACAATTCATTTTATGGAACTTTAATTTGGTTGTAGGGATACAGCAGTCCTTTGGTGAAAAGGGAGTATATCCTTTTATGAGTATATCCTTCATAAAAGACAGTGAAACTAGGATGGGAAGGAGCTAGGTTTTGAACCTGGGCAACCTCCTCAGGAGTCAGTGCCCTTGTCCCTGGCATTATCCATCTCTTAATTACAGATAGGATTTCCTTGGAAATGGGCTTTGGAGTGTATAGCTCTTATCCAAGGGCCATGGAAATTTAGTAAGGGTCAGCCTCTTCCTCCACTGACCCTGTATATTTCTTGGCCTATCCTGGCCCAGTCCAGGTTTTAATAGGATTCATATACCAGAGCAGGTGCAGGTGCTTGTAGGTGCAGGTTTACAACCTCGCCTCTCATAATTGCTCTTTCTGCTCTCTTTATTCAAGTGTGGGATTAGCTTGCTCCAGGAGTGGAAATTTCGAGGTCATTTCTTTGGCTTCTTAAAATGGTAGACTGAGCATTCTTCAAGGGGGAATGGTCCTCTGAGAAAGCCTAAGGAGAGTAGCTTTCATTTCATCTGTACTCAGGAGAGAACTGAACACAGTTCTTGAGGGCCTGTGGCTCACAGCTTTAACACGCCTGGTTGTGTTAGATGGTCATTTGAGGAGGGCTTTCATGCGACAGCCTTTTGCAGGCTGGAACAGAGTGTTTGATAGTCAGGGGAATAATTCCTTTAGACAGACTATCCTGCCCAGAGGGAAAATTGCAGAGCCCTCGGGCAAATGCAGCAAGTGTGAAATAACTTGTTCGCTAAGTCCTTTCTGACACTGTCCCTAACCGTACTCCATCCAGAAGGTAGATATAATGGTCTTCATTGTATAGAGATGGAAATGGATTCAGAAAGTTAATTAAGTCTCAGTCATGCAGATGAGTGGTGCACTCAGGATTTGTAGCCATTTCTCTCAGACTCCAAAGCCCATGAACTTTCTGTAATATTTTACCCCTTCTTTTGTGAAAGAAAATTGTGCACTCAGCTTCACAGAAGACATTAATTTATAAGTAAAACCTTATTTTCCCAATATAATAACAGCAGGACTTTCTTTGGATAAAGTGAACAAAATAAACACTGCTAAATATTATCCTGAAATGAAAGAAGTAAAAAGAAATGAATGAAGTGAGCCAGACTGATGTAGATGTACAAAGCACAGGGAGACCTCTCTTGCACTGTCCTTAGGAATGCTAATAATTTTTTTCTGAATAAGTCTCTTGGCGGTTTTTATTCCTTCTTTTGATAAAAATGATATTCTACAGTATCTGGATCATGAAGTAGCAATTTGTATTTTTAACTACATTTTAATATCTGACTTCTTTACTCTTCATTTTTTCCCTTAGTTGATTATACCTCCTATCCCTACCCCCACACTTGCTTTTTTCCTACCTGTCCTTACCAATAAAAGGTTTTGCTTGCCAGTATTACTTGGTTTTAGATAGATAATGTATATAATTTTAAAAGTTCAGATTTCTCTGAAAAAGTCTGTGAAGAAGCCATGTTCATTGATTTATGAATTATGAAAATATAGGATGAGCTTTCCAAAAAAATATTGTTGTTATGATACACTTAAGGTTCCATTCCTAATTTAGCTGTTACAGATGCCCTGAGGAAACAAACATAGGGGGAAAATAAAATGTGATCATATTAATTATGATTTCATTTCTGTGGTCAAATAAATTTCCAGTTAGAACTGAAATTGCTTCTTAATTAAACAATTTTTTTTTTAATGCCAAAATGTCTTTTAATGAGGTCCATCAATTTGCATTCAAACACTGTGGTCATTCTTGAGGATGCCATACTGTTAATGTAAATCCTTCAGCAGCTCCTAAGAGGAAACAAATGGAATAATTAAGAGAATATATTCTGAATGTCATGCCTGATTTGAATCCTGTCTCTACTACTTTGTGACCTTGTAAAATGTACTTATTTTTTTGTACTTTAGATTTTTTAATTTCTAAAATATTATAGTAGAACTTACTTTTAGGTTGCTATAAGAAGTTTAAATTCATGTACATAAAGCACATTAGGACAGTGTATAAAACAAGGAGCACTTAATATAAATTATAAACAAATATTTTTTAAGGGCCTGAAATATGCCAAACCCTGTACTAGTCTTTGATTTCACCTGTCTGGGTGATAGTGCCATTTCTCCTTTGAGTTGGTTTTAAAAATTCTTAGCAGCAGCTCTCAGCATGATTTTATTAGGCCAGAGTTTTGCAATGTTATTCCATGAAAGCCACTTGTCCACATGCTTGAAAGGTAATACCATGTCTGTCTTGTTTATACAGTATGTCTTTTGGACTCTCCCTTACTCTTCTTCCTTTATTTGTCTTACTTTCTTGGCTAGGTAGAAATAATACCAAAGTTAGTTGAATTTTTAAAAAATTGAGTAGATTAGTGTTTCCTATTAAGTAGTCTTCAGACCATCAGTGTTATAGTCATTTGTGCTTGTTAAAAATGCATATTCTTGTGCCCTGCCCCAGATCTGAATTTGAGAATTGCTGAATTAGATTTACATGTGGTCACTATGTCATTTAAAAACTATCTGTAGAATGTTCTTTTTCTTTCTTGAATTAAATGGTAATCTTATCCCTCCCCCCGCCAAGTTAATGTACTCTGATTAAAAAGTGAAAACAACAAAAAACACTTCCAAATAAGAATCCTGGAATTAGGTTTCAGAATTTGAGATACTTTCATTAGATTTTTATTGAAACAACAGTGTGAATATCCTCAAGTTATTAGCAAAATCTCAAATTACTTTTTTTAAAGAAGCAGAAGTTTAATGATGACCAAAGTCACTCATTTGAAGTCCTAGTTCAAACAGCTTATGATTGAAAATGAGTCATGAGTCACAGAGTTGGAGGGTGGCAACACTTGATAGAAATGAGTTCTGGTCTCTGCCCATCAGCCGTGTGGCCCCAAGGGAAGCCTTTTCAATGTTCTAGGCCCCATTGTGCACCTCTGTCCAGTAAGTGATTATATGGTATGCTGTGACCTCCTTTCTGGTTCTGATTGAGTCAGATCCTGTGGGAAGAGAAATAAAAGGTATCAACACATGGGTATGTTGGAGAGAGAAAGTTTTATCTTGGTAGGGGGACTTTTAAAGCAAATTATCTAGTGATTGAAGGAACTACAGTCCATTAGTCCATAAAAAATAGCAATATAGAAGTTAAAAAGAAATGATTGGGAGTTTCTTGTAATTATTCAGAAAAAGAACGCTATACTTAAAAAATTCCCAAACAGGAAATGGTCTTCCTTAAGGTAAGGACTATGCTTTGTTTAATGCATTCCATTTGCTGTACTGTTGCAAGGTACATTTGTGCCAATATGTAAATTCTAGTAGAAGTAGGTGATGGTAGGAACTGGACAGAGCAGTGTTTTCTAGTCATCTTACTAGAAACCATCACTATTAGAGGAAGAAAACAAAGTATGCTGCCTTAAAAGATTCCTCAGTATTGAGTTAGTTCAAACAATTGGCAAATTGGAGAATTGGGGCAAAATTGGTGTTTAGTGAATGATCTCTTGCTTGTGCTATTGTATTTCATTTCTCTTTATTCATTTATGAAGACAATTATGAATTTATCAAAGGTGGCAAAGTACATAAATACCAGCGTTTCTTAAAACTTAGTAATTTATGGACCTCTTTACTTAAAGGAAAAAAATTCTTACAAATCCCCAGTACTGACATCAGTATTCTTATTACAAAATAGCTTTAAAATTTCCAAATATAAAACTAGGTATAAACTTCATATGCTTCCAGTTCTTACAAAAGCATAAAACAAAGCCAAATTTATACAAACAAAATTACAAAACCAATAAAATTCAAATTAACATTAATTTATCATGACAGATAATTTTGTTTGACTAAAATTAAGTTTGTCTTTGAAAATGTGATTATGGTCCTGACAGCCTCACTTCTAGTTCTTCTGAGATCCTTGTGAAACCCAGTTCTCCTGACACTTCCCTGTATTTGAACCCTTCTTCATACAAAGCACCTTCATTTGACAGGAATGCATGATTTTGACTTTAATTCTGTCTCATTTATTTTTCACACTTGTCCTTGATGATTAAAATTTTACTACTCGCAAAAATAAAATAAAATAAAATAAAATAAAATTATACTACTAGCTACCACATTGACCAGAAACATAAATGCAAACTCACTTTTAATCAATCAAGAAGTTAGGCACTCAGTGCTTGGTTGCACATGAGGTAGTGGAGGAAAGGAAAGGGTCATTGGTACCTGCAGTATTGGGTTTCAGATTTGGGTGAGAGTGCATGATGCCCTACAACAAAATGTGGAACAAAGAGGAAAAGTAGATTCTGAGGGAATACGAGTATGATTGGTTTGAGACTTAGGTTTCTGGGAGTATGGTGAACTGGGTACTCTAACAAACTTTCTCACTAAAACCATTGTTTCTAGTTAAAGCGTTTTAATGCACTTTTGGGATTATGATCTATAACATCTCCAAAGTCTCCTATCCCAATTATGTCAACCAACCATGAAAGCTGTGAGATCTGTTTGTAAACAAACACAGAAGACAGGTTGCTTCAACAGCAAATGCTGGTATCACTGCTAT
Source organism: Lyroderma lyra (assembly GCA_004026885.1). Lineage (NCBI taxonomy): Eukaryota > Metazoa > Chordata > Mammalia > Chiroptera > Megadermatidae > Lyroderma > Lyroderma lyra. Next base: position 25,745 of record PVJL010008533.1, read on the forward strand.
GTTTGGAGACTAAGCCTTGGGTAAGTGGCAAGGTGGAAGAATGAGCCTGAATTCTACTAGGACCTGTAAAAGAAATTAAACTGGCTCCCAGTAGATACTGCCTCTTAGCTTTTGGCAGAAGCAAATGCAAGTCCTTTCTGAGGAAGACATTCTCACTTCTAATGAAGATCAACCAAATATGAGTTCAGAATTAAAGATCTCCAGTCCTGCTAGAAAATAAGCCACTGGGAGTGAGAGGCAATAGATATAATACAAGTAAAAAACAATAGATTTAGAACCCTGAGGACTTTAGATGTTAAAATTATCTGGTACAGAATATAAAGTAACTATGTTTGAAATGTTGTAAGAAAAAATAGGAAATGCAAATAGCATGAGATAAAAATTTACTAAATAAATAATTAGTCATAATAAAGAAGGAAACCCTGCCATTTACAACAACATAGATATATGATGAGGGGATTATGATAAGTAAAACAGACAGAGAAAAACTATACTGTATGATTTCACTTAAATGTGAAATCTAAAAAAAATACTGAACTCGTAGGAACTGAGAACAGATTGGTGGTTGGCAGTGGCAGAGGTTTGGGGGTAGGGGAAATGCGTTAAGGTGATCAAGATACAAACTTCCAATTATAAGATAAGTAAGTTTTGGGGATACGATGTTCAACATGGTAACTATAGTTAATAGTACTGTATTGTATATTTAAAGTTGCTAAGAGCTTAAAAGTTCTCATCACAGGAAAACAAATGGTAATTATATGACATGATGGATGTTAACTTACTGTAGTGATCATTTCTCAATATATAGTACATATCATCAAATCATTATATTGCATACCTTATGCTAATACAATGTTATATGTCAATCATATCTCAATAAAACAGAAGGGAAAAATAATATGTACAAGAGCAACTTAAATCTAGGTGTTTTTGTTGTTAAAACAATTGACCCAACATTGGAAAAAACAAAAATGAAACCTAAGAAAAATATATAGCTGTTGAAATAAAAGCTTAATAAATTAGATTAGAAACAGCTGAAGAAGCAATTAATAAGAGAAAAGGTTTGAAGAAATTAACCAGAACAAGAAGAAAAACATGAAAATATAATTGAAGGATAATGTGATGGCTACAGTAAGATCTGTTCAGAGTCCTGGGAAGATAGTAGAGCAAATGGAGGAAAGTCATACTTAAAGATCTACTGTACAAATAATTTCCAGAGAGAGTTTACGAAGGACATAAATGACCAGTGTTCCTCAAAGCCAAGTAATTTATGGATAGATAAAGGAAGCACAGCGTTACCAATAAAAATAAATAAAAAGAAATCCACATCTAGACATGGGAAGATTTCAGTACATCAAAATTAAAATGATGATCTTAAAAACCCCAGAAAGAAAAGAAAGATTGTTTATCAAGGGAATAATAGACTGACAGCTAATTTTTCAAGAGCAACAATGGAAGTTAGAAAAATATCTTCAAAAATGCTAAAAAAAAATACTGTCAATTGTATACCAGCAAAACTGTCCTTCAAGAAAAAAGCAAAATATACTTTCCCAAAATACTAAAACTTACCATAGTGGACCTTTACCAAGAAACGTCTTAAGGAATGTACTTCAGGAAGAAAGTGATTCCAGGAAGAAAGACTAAGATGCTAAAAGGAGTGATGAACAAAGATATTGGTACACATGTAGATAAATCTCATTGATTAAAATGCAGTAAAATTAATAATTTAGTTCCTTGGTCATATTAGCCACATTTCAAGGCACACATGGCTAGTGGCTACTGTATGGAACAACGTAAATATGTGGAACATTGTCATCTTTGAAGAAAGTTACATTGGACAGCACTGCTTAGAGCAGTGGGAGGAATATACAATAAGATAGTTTGTAATTCATTAATTGTAAGATGCTGATGTCTGTAAAAGCCACCATTACAGTATGTGTAAAAGTTTTTTAGGAAAACATTGTCAAAATTTATTAAGATGCCATTTTTTTTTATAAGACAGACACATCTCAATATTTACCTGTGTGAAAACATTGAGAAATACACCTCTTAGAATGGATGCAGTATAGGGTTAAAGCATGAATGGCATGGACATCCAGATGTTGTAAAACAAGTAGGTTGGATATAGAGTAGTCAAGAGAAAGGTCCGGTCTGCAGACAAAGTATGGTGCATGCTTGCTTGGCATAGAGTATGTCCCCAATATATGTTAGATGAATGAATGGGTGACTTACTGGTGGGTAGCTGGAAGTCATCAGAACACCCTGGTAGCTGCGCCTGGCAGTATGTGTTACATGAAAGGTTTGTCTGATTCAGGACGAAGCCTTTGTGCACACCATTTCTATTCTAGTGGTCATGTAGAAAGGAGCCAAAGAGGAGCCTGAGAAACGTGGAGGAGAACTGGAAAGAGCTCAGGCACCTAAGACTGAAGGGTAAAGAGGTGAGATGTTGCAGAGTCAGTTAAAATAAGGCCTATGTGTTCCTGAAATAAGCATCATCTTGCTATGTGTGATAGGAGAAGCATTGAAAAATCAAAAGGTACCATGAAGAACGTGGTATTTGGTCTGGGCCTTGAAGGATGAATAATTGGCACATCAGAATTGTAGGGTATGCAGTCTTGGCAGAAAGGAGTAACAAATAAAATCATGAAATTATGAAAAGGTGTGAAGCCTATGACAGTAATTCCTAATGGGCCATACTTTACTGTTTCCGGCTTCTTTCTAGGTAAAAGTCTAGTGTTGATGAAGGAGCCTATGTTCTCTAAGATCAGAAGCATACCTTTTGCTGGTTTTAAGTTGGAATGAAAGGTAATAAAAGCAACTGCACCCCCAACCAAATACTACCTCTCCAGTACTCTAAATAGATCGCACATTATATATGATTTTCACAGCATCCTCTTAAATTACAGAATTTATTACTGAATTTTGAGGTTTAAGTTCTGTGTTAAAACCTTTAATGACTATGGTGTATTAGGATCAGTAGTCATATGACATCCTTAGACTAGACAGTGGAAAAGAGACTTAGCTTGCTAAAGTTCTCTAGATAAGAATGCTAAGAAAATATGGGACAGATAAGACAGGTAAAAATTTCAGGTGTTTGATTTATTTATTTACTTATTTTTGCTTTTTGGTATGTGGGTAGCTCCCTGTCTGGGAATCGAACCCAGGCTGCAGCGCTGACAGCGCCAGCGCTGAAGCCTTAAACCACTACACCATCAGGGAGCTCCCCCAGGTGTTTGATTTAAATGCTATGGAACATCAGTCAAGTTATTTGTCTTCATGACTCAAGTTTTCCCATTTAAAAATAGGCATAATAGTTCCTACTTCAGAATGGACATGAAGATTAATGGAAAGCACTTACAAAATAATTGCCTATTATTATAATTTAAATATTCTGATATTTTTAAATAAGGAAATACAGTAAAACAGTATTTATTCCTAATAATAAATTGGGAATTTATTCCCAACCATGTCTGTTAAAAAAAAAAGATTGCTGGCTGCTATCCCAGACCTAGTATGCAGAGGACTTGGGCTTTGGACTTTGTAATTTTTGTGGGGACCCCAGGTTTGTGAACCATTCATTGTTCTGGAATATAATAGCATGTGGTCAGTTTTACCTAGGTATTTACTGTCTTCTTGCTATACAGTATTTTGAACATTGGCTCTTAGTATGAGGTGTGATAAAAAAAATACAGTGAATATTAATATTAAAATTTATTACAGTAAAAGACACATTGTCATTAATCTTCCTCAAAAAAATTTCCCCTTGTTTTGAACACACTTACCCATTGTTCTTGTCACTTTCTGAAGCAGTTTTGGAAGTCGTCTTCAATGAGTGTCTTTAGTTGCACTGTTGTGGCTGCCTTGATATCCTGAATTGATTCAAAACGTTTACTTTTTATGATCATTTTGACTGTGGGGAAGAACCAGAAGTCACATGGTCCCAGATCTGGTGAATAAGGTGGATGAGGACATACTGTAATGTTTTTGTTTGACAGAAATTTATATTAATATATTGTTCATAATCCATGATTTACGGCACACTTTAAAACACACCTTCTCTCAACTGTAGCTTACAACTGACCACACTGAGTAAGTTGAAACTTGTCACACACTGTTACTGAGATTCGATGTGCCACTTCCCACATGAAAGATCTCTGCCTTTCCATTGGATGGCACTCAGCAGCAGCATTCACTGTCACTGTATTTTTTGATTACATCTTGTGTTTATTGAATATGTAAGCTTTTACATTATTAATCATGATCAATGTGTGGGATTTCACTCTTTTACCTTCCTTTCTCGTCCTGCTCTTCCCCTCCATCCCATATTGAACTTTTAGATAGTTGGTTTGATTATATCCTGGACAGTCTAGTTCTCAGACTTTATGTATTTTTTTTTAATAAAAATATTTTTAAGGAAATAAGGCAGACATTTGGCATATTAAAACTGAACATCAGTTTAGTTTCTAAATTAAATAATTCAACTTTTCTTATCCTTAAAAAATGGCTGCAGAAAATGCTTCTGAAATAACTGATATTCCCCTTGTTAAAACTGTGGTTGCTATTGGATTGATTCCAGCATGTGTTCTTTTTCCTTGGGTGGGAAGGATGGGGTTGGGAGACTGTTTTGTTATATGCCAACACATTAATTTGGTATATTGTAAAATGTGGCCTGGAGATTAAATTAAGAAATGAAATATTTAGTGTATTTAAATCATTTAGAATATTTATTTTAACCTTTGTGTAGGTTAGTTTGGTTTAAAAAAAGATCATTGTATTGCAGCAGAAGCAGCCTTGGTTTTCACATTTCATATGGATGAGGAATGTATCAGTTCCATTAGGGCAGAAATTTTGTTCAGTGCTAAATCCCCAGCATCTAGAATGAATAGTGCCTGGCATACAGTGAGTGTTCAATAAAATGTATACTAAATAATGAGCTAACAATTAGATAACCAAAACGAAAAACCACCTCTACCACTGAGAAACTTTCTCAAGGTCTAGTGAAAGTAACAGTACCTGATATTTATCTGGTATTTGAATTAGAGGTTGTCTTCATGTTCTCATAGTTCCCTTAACCTAGGTCCTTATGGTTGTATCCTCTGTGCCATATCTGGCAGAGTGTAGTTTCTTAGTAAATATTTGTTGAATGAATACATAGTGCCTTAAAATTTTCTACACTGCTTTTTTAATTGGTTTCATTGGTTGACAGTCCCATGAAATTGGCTGAGAGTATCATCTTGGTTTTACAAATGATGGAACAAAGATGAAAGAGAGTAAGTTAGTTGTCCCAGAAAACGTTGGATCACAAGTAGCAGAGCTGGGACTATAACTTCTAAATGTGCCAATTTCTTCATCCCATGTTCTTTTCAGAACAGTCTTTAAAACAATAAGCATAAATGTCCCTTCTCCACCTTGCCACCCCTACCTCCTATTGAAATTCTCTTTACTTGAGAGTATGATGGGGGAAATTATGTGATAACTTTTCCAAATGACCATAATGTCATCATCAGTCACAAACTTTGTTGTGTGCCAGTTTGGATTATTCATTAATAGATTCTTTTTGGTTCCCTGGGATGTCTACCTATGATAGATTATTTTTTGCGGGGGGTGGGGGCGGAAACACTTCATCATTTTGTAGAGTTTATGCTTTCCTCTCCCAAACATTTTAAGATGTAAATTTGTTGATACTGTGAATCTAAATTAATCAAATTTCCAAAACTGTAACAGGAATGTTTACTAACATATTCTTGCCTGGTCCTCTGGGTCATTTTGAGATACAAATTTCAAAAGTGTTGAATTGGCTTTCCAGGTATTTCTGGAATCAGGCCCAAGAAGGAGAAACCTTCCCTGTGGTATTAGAATAAAAAAATAAAATGCTGGCCAAACATTCTCATGTGGTAGCAATATCTGGTCACACATTTTGCCAAAGGCAAAAACCAAACAATACACAGCCAAGGTTCCAAGTAAGAAAATATTTTAAAATCTGTGAATCTGATCTAATTGTAATTTTTTTAGCCTCTGTTGAGAAAGATAATTTGTTGACTTCAGGATTGTACTGGTTTGATTAGTAGGTCAGAGTTCATTCTACCAAACTACTAGATTTAAAGTTACTGTCATTACCTTACAAATGAATTTAAAGAGTTACTTGAACAATACCACAAACCTTTGATTTCATTGTGAAATTGTGGTGGACAGTAACCTTTAGTGTTAGAACTGAAATATAGATGGAATAAACTGCCTATAATAAACAGGCTTTCCTCCAGGACTCAGCCATGGAAATATATGGGGACTTGAGGAGCAGTTTTGGGTGGAAAAAACCATTTTCCTTTTTCATCAAGAGCCTGACTTCTTAGATGAGGCGGGACAGAGACATGGATTGTGTTTGATCCGGCTTTTATACAATGAGATCACATCATTTCGTTATGCGGCGTTTTTATTATCAGCTTCACAGTTCAGGCCTTTGTTGTCCTGCTGCACAGTAGGGAAAGGGTGACAAGAAGTTTGCTGGATAAAAGCTTTTCGTGGAGCGTTTCTGATTTTGTCATTGCCACCTGTCTCTCTGTCCTTCTTTTCAGGCTATTCACATTTTGTGAGAATCTTAGGTTTCTGACTGGTGTAGAATGGACACTGTAGGTTGATGCTAAGGAAGAAGTGGAGGTAAGCAGTATTTCAAAGAAAAGAGAAACATCTTCTCACTCTGTAAGGTCACACCAGACATAAGATGTGAAGCATTTGGATTATTTTATTTTAGTTCTTAGTAATTCTTATTTTCTTAATTTTTGGAATCACTGTCTCTCCCCTGAGACTTGGGTGCTTTTGCAAGGAAGAGACCAGGACTTGATGCCAATAAATCACTTATTTCCAACTCTGGGGTGAGCATGCGTCCTACCTATGTCTTAGAGGTGGCTTGGTGCAAGTGTAATTTTATTTTGTTGAAAATCTTTTGTCCTGCTTTGAGCAGTGGGAATGTGCTATTTTTGACAGAGCAAGTACTAGGGCCAGAAAGCTTTCAGTGGGATAGGAAGTTTCTGTTCAGGACATGTGCTGCCTGAGTACACTGCATCCATTGTTTCTCATAACTGAACATATTCTGGGCAGTCTGTTTTAGCCTACAGTAGAGTCTTGGCTTTTGTTCCTGCATGCATTTCAGTTTTGGTGGAACAAATTTTTGTCTTATTCTTCTGGTTTTGCTGATATGAATTTAACATGTATGGTTGGTTCATAGTGGAGGAAAGAGGCCTTGGTCAAAGTGGAGGCAGGTGATCTTGACTCTCATCTCTGCTCTGCAGACTGTGGCCTCTGGAAAAACACTGGACCTCTCTCAACATTAATGTCCTCGTTTGTAAACCTAGGATGGGATGGGGTTGGGCTTCTTGGAATGCTAGATCGCTAGGTTTCCCAGTGTTAAGATTCCACCATTGTGTTTTATGGTTGTTGTTGTTGTTGTTGTTGTTGTTGTTGTTTTTGAGATGCCACGTGTCAGAAATGGAGTGTGGCAGATTTTACTGAGGACTGTGCTCCTGTGAAATTGTAGGTAACACCAAGGAAGCAGTCTTTCAAATTAAAAATAATTGTATGGCATGGCCAGTAATAGAGGTTTGGATGCATTAGTTAGGGAGGGAAATAACAATGCTCTTCTTGTCCCTTTGTGACAAGTTGGCTGAATAAGAAAAAAATTTTTCTTATTTCCAGGCAAGTACTGCTGTTAGCCCTGGAAGTGTTACTGGACACTTGGGTTATGAACTTCTAAATTAAGAATTACTGAGTTCAGGTAAGTGAAGACTTCTTAATTATTAGCCTTTATTGTTCAGATAAGAGGAAGCCCACAGATCAGGCTAATATCATATCTCATTTCTGATTTGTATTCCCATACTATTTAATAAAAACCTTATTTAAAAATATTCTAATACTACATATAAGCAGTACATGTTAATTGTAGAAAATTTGGAAAACACGAAGAAGGAGATACAAATATTTTCTAATTCCATGACCCAGAAATAACTGTTGTTCATATTTTGATGTCTTTACATTATACACACTTTGTAGAAAAAAATTGATGTCATACTATCCATGTATAACTTGATATCTTGCTCTTTTCCTTCTTTATTTCTTTTGAGATCATTTTTGGGACTAAGGTTCCAGATGAAGGTAGTGATTAATGTTATACAGTAGACTCTCAGTTAACTGGAACTCAAACAACTGGCACTATCAAGCAACTGGCAAAGACATAGAAATAATTCTTTAAATAAAAATTAAAATCAATTTCTAGTTGAAATATAAGTTTAAATTTAGTGTGCTGCAAGTAAGCCCACACTTTGCATGCCATGTTTGTTTCCCACTCCTGCCAATTCACCATGTGTTAACATAAAATGCTTTACAGGCATGACTTCATGTGAAAAATGATGAATTTTGGTGGGAAAATTCTAGACTTTCAGAAAAAATATAATCTCAGAGATGTTATATACACTGTCAGTTGTGTTTCGGATTCTGTGAGAAGTGAAATATTACAGAAGTGTTGGAGAAAATTGTGGCCAGCTACTATGGCTGTGGAATCCTCCTCCTCCTCCATTGACTTTGAAATCCGTGAGTTAGTTGACTCTGCTAATGACAAAATGGATTTGCCTTGAGATGAACTCAACGACTGGCTTGCTGTGGATGAAGCTATTCCAGTAACTCATACACTTAATACAGAAGACATCACACAAGCTATTGTGAATTGTGGAAAAATGAATGTTGCAGAGGAGGAAGAGAATGGTAATGATGGGTGTGAAGCAGAAAAAGTATCCTGGCAAAGAGCTTCTGCACCATTTAAAAACTGTAATAGCTTTTGTACAACAGCAACCCCTCTCTACTACTCAACATGTTTTGCAGCTGGCACATCATGCAAAACCTGACTGCATGAGAGGTGTAGAGCCTCAAAGCAAGCTGATATTTGTTCATTTTTCAAGAAAGGTGCACACAAGTTTGCAAGTACAGTATCATCTATTGATGTAGATTCAAAATCATCTGCATCCATTTCTGATCCCGTTCTAGCTCCATCATCAGATCCTGATGATCCTGATGCGATGTCTCCCCAGGAAACTCTCTACCCCTCCTGTAACAGTTTTAAGTGTGTATGTCTGTGTTTTCTTCCTAAGTTACTTGAAGTTAAAAGAATTGTTAATGAAGTTCATTAAGTTGAAAAGTTTATTAACTGCCATTTAACTAAAATTGCACACTGCATTGACAAAACTTTTTATAATAAAACTATTACATTAAGTTTATCTTTACTTAATTTGCTTTTAATTACTGTGTTTCAACGTTAATATCAAGGCACTACACAGTTTATGGTATAGTATGATATAGTATGGGATATAGTTATTAGTTGGAACTATTTTTAATAGTAACTCTGAAGTGACCAGAAACTACATTTATCTGGCATCTACCAATCCCCATGGGTGCCAGTTAACTGAAAGTCCATTTTATTATGCTTGGCATACTTGCGATGGGGTCTGTTTTGATTTACAGAAATAGAATTATGGATCCAGTGTCTGAAAATAACATTTGTCCTGTTCCCCTTTTGAATAGGCTTTCAATATTTAGCATGTATATATATTGTTATAACTATTACTATAATTAAGTGAAGACTTCCTAATTTATTAGTTCTTAATTGTGTACTAATTATTTTAGAAGATTCCCTCATTTTAGATTTCTGTACCAAAATTGTTAGTTGCAGCATCAGGGAGCATACATTGTATTAACACTGTTGTTTTTCTGGATGCCATGTTTCTTCACACTGAAACATGGTAACTAGTGTGGGCCAGCCACAGATTGGCATGAAGTAGGATAGTTCGGAGATTCCTTTTGCTCAAATATATTATACTTTTGATGATATTTATGATTCACATGTTGAATATTGGTTTCAATATTATGGAGTGAATGATGATTAGTTTCCCTTTGGATTAGGCTACCAAATTTTCTGTTGCACCATTCACTTTACATTGAAAGTATGTTCTAAATCCTGAACCATATTGGAATTTTTTATGACCTTACCCATATGTGTCTCTTGGTAGTGCCCTTTGAAGTCCTGAAATGTTTTTTATATCTGATTGAGATTAAATCTGGGTTTCATTTTACTTTTTAAAAAACATATTGAGCAAGTTAATATTCTGTTCAAGTTCCTAAGGGGAATGATTCCAGCCCTGTGTCCCAAGAATTCAGACTAAGCTTTGCCAGAACATTCCTGTGGTTTTCTACAGGGCAGATCAGTGTGTTCATGAAATTTTAGTTGTAGCTAGTATTTTCTGTGGTTAATTAAAACATGTGGCTTTTAAGTTTTCTACAAACAGAACAAAAGCATTTGTCCAAATCTTTTCAACAATGATTAAATACTTCAATCCTTCCCTCAGAATAGCCCAAGCTTGTCTTTAGGACACCTTGTAAGCTATTGTCTCTTCATTAATGATTTTAATTATTTGGGAGATATTTGGGGTTATTCTGCCAACCATGCACTCTTTTGGGGGTAGGGGGCGGAGAGCTCCCTGGCTGGGAATCGAACCCAGGCCGCAGCGTTGAGAGTGCCGAAGCCTAGCCACTACACGACCAGGGAACTCCCTAACCATGCACTCTTAAGAGAGAGAAAGAGTTTCTGAATCTGAATCTGTATAATGGCTTCTGGCCTTTGTCCTTCCAGGTTGGAGCTGCTGTGGGTGAGCTGCTGTGGTCTGTAGCCAAGCATGCTGGGGTCGGATCTGCCCAGCCGTGGAACAGAAACATTTGCTGGATGGAAAATCCATAAAAGAAAGCTGCTGTGAAAGCCTGAGAGAGACCATAAGTTCAGCAAAATCAGGTTGGTATAAAATAAAAGAGGTGGGATAAAGTGGATTGGGTTAGAAAGGAAAATGTTACTTTGTTTATTTCATAAAGTGTTTTTGGACAATCCCAAATGATCATTCTCATTACTTGAGAGATTGCTAGCATTGTATAAATGGCAGATATATCCTGACAAACTGTGTATGGTATGTTGTTGTCTTCTTTTTCTCTTCCTTTTTCCCTTCTTCTGTTTCACTATCTCTTATCTTCTCTCTCAGAGAAGAGAGGAAGCTCTCAAGTGGAAATATACAAGGGCTGTCTGGAAAGTATCTAGCCTTTGTAATATGAAAAATAGGGGTGTTTATGGCTGCATTTTTTTCTTGATATCCCTGTTATATAAGAAGCAATAACCAGTGACAACCCATAACAGCCTCAATGATCTTAGCTTTTTTTGAACAGAAAGCACTGTCCCTGAGAAAACATGGACTGGTGGTATTGGTACTTTCAGAGACTTGCCCTTATTTGTGTTTTTACACTGTGCAGGATGGATCATAGAAACCTGCCATTTCTTTTTTTCTTTCTTTTTTTTTTTGGTGGGGGGAAAGGGGCACTCTATGCTACTTGACTTTGTTTGGCAAGTTTTTACTTTTGTCTTCCCCGAAACAAAAGCTAGCAACACATTTGGTTTCAGCAGTGTGCTTTTGGCATTAAGATATTCATATAGGACAAAGGAAAATAAATGACTTGAAAATAATAAGATTATACTTGTAAATAAGTGCAAAATAGGTTTACGGTAGACCAGGAGAAAGAAACTGTACAAATAACCTCACCTGTAACAGTAAGGTGGAAAATAATTCATTCTGAGAAAGTATATTGTCCAAGGTTAGGCATTACAAACATTTTCTATTGGATATTCAGTGGGTAACTCAGTATAGTACATCATGAACAATAAATTCAAAAAGGGAGCTAGTCAGCATTCTTGAGAACCTGTGAGGTAATTAATGTCTGTTGACTTTGCACACCCATCATACTTTTCCTGATTTCAACAAATTACCTACATTTTCCCTGGGCAGTCAGTCACCCCTGCTTTGTTTTCAGCCTTTGTAGTTAAAGGAGGTGACCCCATTGTTTCTGTAGTCATCTGATATAAGCTTGACTAGTCAGGGTCACAGGATCAGTTTGTGGAGGAGCCCCAGTATTGTCACTGAAACTGTTGCAAAGAAGTTTTTCCTTTCTGTGTGTTTGTTAAGCTAGAGCTGTTGGTGATCTTCTTTGCTACCACTTAGGAAAGTTTTTCTGAGAATGAAGTCACACAGAGGAAATCAGAGCAGGGAGAAGGAGGAAATGAAATGGGGGAGGGATGGGGGATGAAAATACACACACACGCACACACACGTACACACACCCCCTCCTTCCTGGGATTCTGCAGCACCTAAAACAAGCAACTCTGGTTTCACTTTCTTGACATGTTACCTAGTTAATTTGAGTTAGATGTCCATCACTTACATCTGCAAATGTTTTGATTGGTAATGCCTTTTAGGTTTAGCTTGAAATGACTGTGGCACAGTTCTTGTGTTCAGGAGCTCAAAATGTAGAGGATAGGTCAGATCAATATTCACTTAGCTGACAGTGTGAAAAATGTATCACTAGATGTAAGAACTAAGTTATGTGGGAGTAGGAGAGATGGAATTATGAATTCTCCTGGGTGGTAGAGAGTCTAGCAGAGAGAGAGCTGTTACTTAACAAAGAAGAAATAGAATTTAGTCTTCAGAAACATTTTAAGAAATATACTTAATTCAATTATTTGCTTTTTGAGTCTAAAAGAAAGTTAGATTTCCAGAGCCTATAGTTAAATTGCAGATAAGAAAGATAATTTCAGAGCTTGTTAGTAGTAGAATCTTGGTATTTACTGTAGACACAATTTTTAGGAGCAGCCAAATGAGAGCTGTCTAGAGTTTAACACCACAAGGCAACAGCTGCTTTTCTCACCAAAACCTCAGTTAGCTTTTTGTTCTAAGCAGAATTCTGAGTGTGTCATGAATTTTGAAGATGTATTTCTTCTTATTAATGTTAGACTTTATTATTATTACTATTATTTTACAAATGGTACTGTTTGATTTTTTTTTTTTTTTTTATTTTTTGCTTTTTGGTATGTGGGTAGCTCCCTGACTGGGAATCGAACCCAGGCCTCAGCGCTGACAGCGCCAACACCGAAGCCTTAAGCCACTACACCATCAGGGAACTCCCCATACTGTTTGATTTTTAAAAGAATTAATAGACTTCCTTTTGGGGAGGGAAGTTTTACGTTACAGAAATATTGAGCAGAAAATACAGAGGTATTCCTCCCCATCGCAATTTCCCTATTATTAACATCTTGGATTAGTTTGGTATATATGTTACAGTTATTAAGCCAATTTTGATACGTTATTATTAGTCTACATTAGGTTAACTCTTTGTGTTGTATATTTAATAGGCTTTTATAGGTACTTAATGATAGGTATCTACCATTACAGAATCACATGCAATACTTTCGTTGCCCTGAAAATTCCCTGTGTTCAAACTATTCCATTCCTCCCTCCCTTTCCCTCAATTCCTGACAACCACTGATCTTCCTGTCTCTCGTTTTCTAGAATGCCATATGGTTGGAATCATGTGCTATATAGCCTTTTCAGATTGGCTTCTTTCACTTTGCAATATGCATTTAGGTTTCCTTATCTGGCACCCTCCTGAACAGCAGTGTAAGGTTTTCTAATAGTTCACAGGAGTACTGATAATCCAGCAGGCAAGTGTTCTTCATCGCCCTTCCAGGGTTTGATCCAGGAGTGATGGATCCAGCCAGGGATTTCTGGCACCTTGACAGCTATAGGGGTAGAAAGTAACACAGCGAAGGTGCCCTTCCAAGTAGGGCTCAGGTGGGATGTGGGGCTGCTGTCTTTCCAAGATTTGATGAGTATTTGGCTGCCAGGTGGGTACTGGGTGGGTGATGCTGGGTCCTATAGGGTGGGCAAGGGCAAATGTCTTTTGCCCATAGGCCCTGAAGTTCTCCTGGAATTGTCCTAGGGAGATGATATGTTAAAGGAGGTTTGTAACCTTTGTGTCTAAGAAGAGTATGTCAGATGAAAGCAAGGCTGTCCCATACAAAGCCTTGTAGAGGCTTAGTTGTAGAGAATCCTGAGGGCATATTCAAACCTGCAGGGGAGCTATTGGCAGGAGGTCAAACCATGATTGAGAGGTTTCTTGACAAAGCTTTCTTAGGATGCTCCTAAGGGTTTGATTTGCTCTTTCTACCTTGCCAGAACTCTGGGGTCTCCTTGAGGAATGTATAAAGTATCTTATGCCAAGGATTTTGGCTACTGTTTGGGTGATGCGAGAGTTTGTAAAAGAAGGCCCATTGTCACATTGTCAAGACAAGGGTAGGCCAAACCTAGGAATGATTTCCTTTAATAATTGTTTAGCCATCTCCTGAGCTCTTTCCATCAGGGTAGGGAATGCCTCTACCTACCTGGTGAAAGTATCAACAAGTACCAAGAAGTACTTAAATTCTCTGCATGGGGTCAATTGAGTAAAATCTAGTTGTCAGTCTTCTGGGTAGCTTCCCCAAGGCTGGATGTGTTGTACAAGTTGGGGTGGCCTACTTCCTTGAAGATTGTTGTAGGTTCAAAGTAGACAGGCATGACATACCCATTCACCTGTCTTGCATACTTGTAGCTCCTTTCCAATAAATATGTTTTTGCAAATCTAGTGCATGTTATCTTGTCCAAAATGACAAAACTCGTGGAGTGCATTGACAACCTTCCTTTGAAGGGACAGGAGAAGGTGTAGTTTTTTGGTTCAGTTCATACCATCCTTGAGGATTGAGAGTATATCCTCTTTGGATGTCCCAGCCCTCTCTGCTGAGGTATAAGATAGGGGAGGAATAGGGTCAAGTAAGGAAGGGCTGAGGGTCCCTGTGAATTATTGTCTTAATAGTGTGATGGCCTTGGCTGTCTGAGCTGCCTGATGATTTCCCTGGGTTATATCATCCTGTCCCTTTTGATATCCCCAGTAGTGGATTACTGCCACCTCCTTGGGGAAATGTACAACCTCTTGGAGGGATAATATCTGGGGTCCGTATTTTATGGGAGTATCTTTGGCAATGAGAATCCCCTTTCTTTCCAAATGGCAGCATGGTAATGAAATACTAAGAAAGCATATTTAGAGTCTGTGTAGTTTTAATCCTTTCATTTCTTCCTAATTGTAAAACCCTAGTTAGGGCAATCAGTTTGGCTAATTGAGCCAAGGTCCTGGGGGCAATGCTTTGGCCATAGTAGTCTTGAATGGGGTGCCTTTGGCATGTCCTGCATGCCTGACTCCTTCCTTAACAAAGCTGCTCCCATCACTAAACCAAGTTTCATCTGGGTTTCCTAGTGGCAGGTCTCTTAAATCTCTCCTGCTAGCATAAGTTAAGTTGATGCTTTCCTCGCAGGACTGTATTGGCACTCCCTCCTCTGGACAAGGTCATAGGGTAGCAGGGTTAAGAGTAGTACATCTTTGCATAGTAATGTCAGGATTTACTAACAGGAGGACCTGATATTTAATATTCTGCTGTCTGTCATCCAATGGGGTCCCTTAAGGGCTGGTAAGGTAGCCAGCCACCTGGTGAGAAATGAAAACTTCCAAGGCCTGTTCTAAAGTAATTTTGGAAGCTTCTTCTGCTAGGAGGGCCATAGCTGCCACTGCCCATAAACAGCTTGGCCAGCCTTGTGCCATTGAGTCTGATCTTTTAGATAAATATCCAACTGGGCACTGAATGGGGCCAGTTCCTGGGTTAGTACACCTAAGGTTATACCTTGATTTTGGTGACAGACAGCCGGTAGGGTTTTGTGGGCTATGCAGTCCTAAGGCCAGGGCATGTGTAAGGTCCTTTTTTTAACAGTTCAAAGACTTGTTGTTTTGGCTCCCAGACAAAGGGGCCTTGTTTTTCACTTTCCTTGAGGGCTTCATAAGGAGACCAGACCGTGAGCCCCCATATCCTATTAGACAGAGTCTACAATACCCACTAAGCCCAAGGAATGTCCTACGTTGTTTCTTTGTTGTGGGTGAGGACAGTTGAATAATTGCCATGACCCTCTCAGGAGATAACTTGTTTTTCCAGAGTTAGAATTAATTCTAGGTATTGGACCTGTTGACTGACTATCTGTGCCTTTAATTTAGAGACCTTATAGCCTGGTTTGGCTAGAATGTTTAATTAAGGTGTGCATAGAGTGCTGTTGTCCTAATTCTTAGGTGGGGGAGCATATGAGTAAGTCATCCACATATTGAATAAGCATTCCCTGCTCAAGAGACATGTTGGCTAGGTCCCTTGCTAAAGCCTGAACAGAGAGTTGAGGACTGTCCCGGAACCGTTGTGGGAGGACAGTCCAGGTGAGCTGTTGATGGTGCCCATCCCCATTCCATTCAAAGGTAAATAATTGAAAAAAGGGATTGAGGGGTATTCAAAAAAAGGTATCCTTTAGATCAAAGACTGAAAACCATTCTGTCTTTGGGGGTATCTCTCTAAGGATTGTGTATGGGTTTGGCACTGCAGGGTGGAGAGGTATTACTGTGTTATTTATAACCCTTAAATCTTGGACTAATCTACATTCCCCTGAACTTTTCTTTACCAGAAAGATTGGGGTATTGCATGAAAATGAGCAAAGTTTTATTAGACCATATTAGACAAATTGATTAATAAGAAGCCATAGCCTAGCCTTTGCTTCAGGTTTTAGCAGGTATTGTCACTGATAGGGATAATGAGAGGGGTCCTTACGTTCAATTTTAACGGGAGTAGTAATTTTAGCTCGTCCAAGAACCTCTGTTGCCCAAACTTCTGGATTTACTAAGTCTAACCAATTGAGTTCTTCTGAGATTGGGGTGTCCCCTTTAGAGAATAGCGTGAGTATATTAGGGAGAGGGTTTCCCAATATTAAATGTCTTCGTAGCTTCTGGAGAATGTCACTGCTCAGGAGGGGCCTGGGGCATTCTGGCATAACTGGAAAGGAGTGTGAATAATGTTTCCTCCCATGAACAACATAGAGGTGAGGTAAATCTCCAGGTTGTGGGCTGTCCTTTGACCCCAGCTATTTGACAGGTTTTAGGAGAGAGAATACTGGAGAAAGAATTGAGCATAGAATAGGTGGCTCCCGTATCAAGTAAGAAATTTATGGTCCTGATGGCCACATCTAAGGTTGACCTGAGCTCCTTCCCCTTGATGGTGATCTTTCCAAGAGTTGGAGATAATGTTGAGCCCCTTCAGTTCAAGACCAGAATAAGTTGGGAGTCCAGTGAGAGGGCCCTTTGTCTCTCCAGGCACTCTTTTCCACAGTGGCAGAACTCATTGCACTTGGGGCATGGTGTCCATAGCCTCCTCTTCTTCGGGCATTCACACTGCCAGTGTTTGGGCTTCCCACAGTTGTGGCATCTTCCTGGATTTTATTCCCTGGGTGACCTAGAATTGGCTGTCAGAGTTGTAAAGCAGCCAGTAATTGAGTTTGTCTCCTAATCCTCTCTCACCTTTTCTTCCTCCTCCTGGTCCTGGTTGTAAAAGACTGAGGTGGCTATTTTAAGTAGTTTCCCCAGCTGGATATTAGGTCCTAATGCTAGTTTCTGTAACTTCCTCCTGATGTCTGGTGCAGACTGAGTAATGAACCGGCCCTTGAGCATTAGCTCTTCTTCAGGAGAGTCAGGGTCCACATTTTTGTGTTCATTAAGAGTTCCCTAAATCATTCAAGAAAGGGCGTGGGGTTCTCAGAGGGGCCCTGATCTGTGGTGGCTAATTTATAGTAGTTAGTTGGCTTAATCTTGCTTTGTTTCATACCCTCAGTTAAACACAAGACCAAGAGATTTTGTTGTCAGGTGCCTTCTGAGGTGTTACAGTCCCAATTGGGATCAGTAGTGGACATGGCAATAGCCTCAATTGGATAACATGGATCTGTCATGTAGAGGCCATCTGCATAGTGAGTGGCAGCCTCCATGATTGTCTTTCTTTATGCTTTGGAGAGAGTCTGCCCTGTGGTGACTTGAATATATTTTCAAGTAAGATCAAAAGTAAGGGCGAGCCTCTGAATTCCATCATTATATTTTTCAAGGTTGTCAGAGTATAACACCTTAGGTCTGTCTTTATCTGAAGAAGATCCTACATTGAAAAGGGAACCTGCTCTCTCCATAGGTTGCCCACTAGGCCTCTGCAGACCTCTTGGAGGGAACAAATCTGAGGGCTGGCAGGGACCCCAGCTATGGAGGCAAAGGCCCTGGTAAGTTAGAAGAAGGGAAGCTGGGAGGGCCCTGATCCCTTAGGAGGATATCTGCGGGGCTATTCCAGAGATTAGGTTCCCTGTGTGGGCGAGCTATCAGAGCCAAGACTGAGGTCTCTATTTTACAGAATGGCAGAGGTTGGGATCATCTCTAAGGGTCATGAAGTCTTGAACATATGGCATCTCCGTCCATTTCCCCAACCTGTGGCAAAACATATGGAGTTGTGGAATGGTGTAATTTATACTGCCATTCGCAGGCCAGCTCTCCCCATTGTCCAGCTAGGCGGTGTTACAAAAGAAGATGAGTATTTTTTTCTTCAGTGTTCGAGGGTCAAACTGGGTCCAGTTGGAGAGAATGCAGCCAAGAGGGGAGTCTCATGGGATGTAGTTCTGATTACCCATCTGTGAAGTAAGAAAGGATAGAGTGGGAGGTGGAGCAGAAGGGTGTCTTTTCTCCCTCCCCACCTCCGAAATACATCTTCTGAGGCAGAGCGTCCCCCTTCTCAAATTTTGGGGTGGGCCTGTTTCCATTCCCATGAAACTACAGAATTATGCACTATACCTAGTGCTTCTCTTCGACTCCCCAAACTATGGACTTATGCAGAGCTTGTTGCTTGCTTGCTGGGGAAGAGTCCTCTGTCCTGTCCTAATTTAAATATCTCCAGCCTGCCTTTCCCCTTCTTCCCCTAGACCAGCTTCTTTTATTTGTCTATGTCAACCACTTTCTGCAATGTCCCACACTCTGGGTCCTGAGGCTGATCCAGAGCTTTCTTGTTAAACTGATATCCCTCCCATCTCTGGTTATCTGCCCAGACCTCTAACAAGATTACATACAGTATCACCTCCATAGCCTGTCCCTGCAGAGATGGCTCAAACAGCCTATTGTAAGCCTTGAGGAGAAAATATAGAGACCTCTTCTTACCATTAAAATCTGTCTTGGTCCAATTCCAGGACCACATCAGACCTGTGAACTTGGCATCTGACCGATCCTCAGGATGAAGGCAATATAAATAATGTAAGAAACAAAGGCCAAGTCCAAGTGGATCAGACCCAGGACTGAGGTGTTCAAGCCATTTCCAATTAGAGGGGAAAAGAACTGCAAGAAGTAAAATCCAAACAGACACAACAGGTGAGGTGTCTGGGCAGCCAGGAAGAGTGGGCCAGACTGAGACATAGATCTTTCCTTCCTGAGACCCAAAGGCAATGAAGGAGCTCCCCGAAGTAAGGGACACTGTTCTGTGAGGACAAGAAGAAGAAGCTTTGACCTGCGGGTGTAGGAAAGCGTTTACGAGAGTTTAAGCGAGTGCAGAGATTCTTGAACCCATCCCTCTCATTCATTCTGGCCATCCCAAGTGGAAGAAGGGGCTGAAAAGTACTAAAAAAAGAAAAAAGTCAGTCAGTCATGGAAGCAAGAGTCAGAAAGTAGAGAATAAGCAGAAAAAGGTGGAGGAAGTGGGCAAAAGAAGCAGCCTCAGGAAGTCCAAGGGAGTAGAGAGAGAGAGAGAGCTGGAGAGCCAAGCTACCAAGTGACTATTGCAGCTGGTAATGATTCGGTTATTATAAAGAAGGAGTAAAATAGGAAAAGATAAGTTACTTTAAATCCAGGCAATTCTAGTAATGGCACCAAAGAGGTGTCACCGGGAATGGTGATTGTCCTCAGTTCTTGTCTTCTTGAAGGAAAGAATCAGTCAAGAGATAGAGTCTAGAGCAGCAGATGCAGTTTATTAGCAAAGCAAATACTGTCTGACTGTAGAGCAGGCTTACCCAAGAGTGGGTAGCTGCCCAGTGTCTCTGGGACCCCGGTCTTTTATCATATACATTGGGTGATCCTCCTCTCTTTTTCTGGTTTTTCTCCATGATTCGCTTGTCTCCCTCATCTTGGTGTGTTTGCCTTAGCCCAAGTCTTTGTTCTAGCTCTTCGATTCAGTGGGTTCACAGCAGGAGGTTGATGATGGCTGCTGTGTTACCTGGGGGAGGGAGGGTACTGGGTCCTTGTTCCTCCTCCTCCTGCTCCTGTCCATCTTTCTACCTATTCTATCAATACTGATTTATGTTTTATGAAAATTGGACGTTTTCATATCATTAAAATAATAACTGGTTTTATATTTATCTGTGCTATTTTTGTCTTTGTATTATATAGTTCTCAATAGCCTACTCTTCATACATGAACATATTTATATGGGAAATGTAAAGAGTATAATAATTTATAGCTCATTCTTTAGTTACAACTCTAAAAATTATGAATGCATAAAGATTGAAAAGGAATAAAAGCATCATTGTTTTATTGGGATGTTTGGATTCTAGTTGGCCATTGTCTTACATTTTGTTTTCTAGTATAGTTACAATTTTTAATGTAAAAAATATAAATTTGATATTGGTGAAATTCAGAGACATTTTCTTTTTCGGGCATATAGCGAAAACCTGATTTCTGCCACTGGACTTTACTTGGGCATTAAAATCACACTTAGATTTAAAACATGTTTTCTACGGTTCCATTATTAGTAGGTCAAGCCATACCTCCCAATTCCTGAAGGGCTCAGTTCTCCAGGATGGTTTAATCTGCTTCCTGCTCTTTCTTTGTAATCTTATTTCAAGCTGGGTAGACCAGCTTGATGGGAACTGAGATATTTGTTACCTGCCTCCTTTGCTCTTCTTGGCAGTCCTTTGGCTGATAATGTCACTTCATAATAATGCATCTATAAAGCAATATGGAGTTACTATTTTTATTTACTTAAAAGAAAAATCCATACATAAGCTTTCATTTATATCACTAATATCCTAGAAGTGAGTATCATGAGTCTTTTAATCTAGTCACACCTTTAAATCTTTTCTTTCTCTTTGATGCCCTTTTAAAAATCCTTGTGACCTATTTACAGAAAGATGAATGACACTATGAAGAATGTAATATAATGTTCTAGGGGGATTTGGTCTTGTTAGTCTTGTTTTTCTGAGAAAGTTGAAACAAAACATGGCTAGGTGATGGTAACTTCTTAACTGCCCTTAATTTTGAATATAGTATTGTGCTGATGAAGTTGGGTTTCAGAATGATTGAGCCATTGAAGTTTGAGTTGTGGTATAGAATGACATATAGTCAGTTACTTATTTTAATGTAGTTACTGATATAAGAACAACCAGTGATTTCTTAGTCTGGTAGTGACCTATGATGAATAAAACATTTAATTTGAGTGTATTGTTTGAATAAGATATATATTTATGACACAGTAACTGTTCAGAACTTCGGAAATTTCCTAATTGATTGTTATCTGCTCAAATAAGTATTGATCTTCAGCTTCATTCATAAACAAAAATAATCTATTGGGTGTTTTTACATAGACAGTATCCAAGCGTAATTGTTTCTTTAAAAATGAATAGCAGCATCAGTCTAACTTGCCTTAGGAAATTGCCCTGTGCAATTTCTTATCATACCCTTTTTGAGAAAGAAAACAATTTTTTCTGCAGTCGTCATAGAGATGAGGTCCTTTCAGAACAGATTTTTAGAAACATAGTAACTATTCTGTCTTGGTTTCATAAGGGTGATTTTCTTAAATACTTTCAGTTGCAAATATTAATAGTTTGTTAGTGTTATGGCTCTTTTCTGGTGTCTAGTTAAAGTGTGACAGTGCCCAGGAAAATAGGAGGGTAATTAGTGACTTTACCAAAGACTTATCTCAGAAATAAAAAGTCTGAAGTTCCAACCATGACTTAAGACCCTCAATGATTGTAAAATTAGATTTTTAAATGACCACTGATCTTGAGCAGGCATTCATTGATGTGATAGGAGATGCTGAATTAATTTTACTTAGTTCAGTGCAATTTAGTTAAATTCCAAAATAACTTGTTAATAGTATCCTCTATGAAAGTCTATTTTGATAGTTGCTAGAGGGAATAAAATGTAATATCTTGGGGGAGAGAAAGCCAGAATGCAAGCTCTTTTGGGAGAGCTAACATTTTATTGAGCATGTCCAGTATGCTAACTACATACTTAAGTACTTTCTGAGCCTTTGATGGGGGTGCGAGTGGGGGGAAGGAACTTTATTTGATCTTCACATTAACTCTATGAGAGAGAAAGTATTACCCTGCTTTTCAGAGAAAGAAACTGAAGATTGGAAAGATCAAATGGTTTTATACAAGTCTTACATCTACTAATTTAAATTTGGATCTGAACTTTTTCTCAAACTTCATTATATACCAGTATAAATGAGAGCACTACCAATAAAGTAGTTGACTTATAAAACACGACGTGTGTGTGTGTGTGTGTGTGTGTGTGTGTGTAGTGTGTATATATATATATTCATTATTCTTATAACTACTGCGATAATAAAGGCCCAAAATAATATATATGAATTGAATGCTTTGGAATTTTTAAGGAGAACATAATATGGATGTAGATTAATCTGGAGAAATGGCATTTTATTATTTTTGATAAATGAATAGGAGGTAAAAGATTGTTAGGAAATGAGTTTCAAGCCCTTTTACCTGAGGGAAATACCTTATCAGACCCTCATAGGTGGAATAAAAATGCAGGGCATGTTTGGGAGTCTGTCCCAGGTTTTGCAGCCAAGGTATGTGCCCAGCCTTGCACTCTATCAACTTACTGTTACCTAGAGGTATCTGATTGCTGGGGAAATCAGATACTCCTAAGCAGCTCCTTAGTGAAGGAAGAAGGATATTCTTTCTTGAGCATTTTTGACTGTCCCCATCCCCATTCTGCATTCCTTGTTTGGGGACTTTGAGCTTTCTTAGACTGATTCATGGAGGTCCCTGGACTCTGACATTAGGCAGAGTCCAAGGTGTTCAACTCTATGATTGTTCGAGACTCCTGTCTTATCTACTGCTTTCCTAGTATTTTCAACTGCTAGTATTCTTATTTAAGTACTGCTGTGGTCTAAATGGATGTGTCCATTAAAAATTATGTTGTAATTCTAACCCTCAAAGATTAGTATGAAGAGGTGGTGACTTTGGGAGGTGCTTAAGTCATGTGAGTGGGATTTGTGCCTTATAAAAGAGATCCCTAGCCCCTTCTGCCATGTGAGGACACGGTGGGAAGGCCAGCTATGAGTCAAGAAGAGGTCTCTCACCAGAAGGTGACCACACTGGCATCTTGATCTTGGACTTAAAACCTCCAGAAATGTGAAGAATAAATTTCTGTTTATAAGCCACCCAGTCTGTGGTATTATGTTATAGCAGTCTAAATGGACTAAGTTAAGTACCCAGCAGATGATAAGCCCTCCTCTACCTTCTTTTCCTGCACTAGTGTCCAGTGTTTTATAACCACCGGTCCACGGACCGAATCCGTTCTACTAGAAATTTCCTGCAGGTTTGTGAAATAGTTATTTTTTTGTTTAAAGGATAAACCTTATGCTCAGGTGCTGAGCACATGTATGTAAAATAGTTATTTCATGGACCGACAGGAAATTTCTGGTGGACTGAATGCAGTCTGTGGACCAGCGGTTGAAAACCATTTCTACAAAGAATATAGAAAAAAGTAAAAGGTCAGCTATACAGAACTCTTTATAAAACTGTGGTTGCCAACCTCTAGCTTTGCTATAAGATGTTTCTGGTTTGGTCATAGTCTGTTTTGTCTACGAGGGGTAGTCAAGAAATTTGTGGAATGAAGGGGAAAAAGGGTAAAGAAATTACTAATTTTTCTTTCCAATATATTCCCCCTTAACCCTAATAAACTTTTCACATCTTTTAATAATTTTATTTATACCTTCAGAAAAGAAAGTTTTGTTTTTGCCCTCATATTGCAGCTTTAACCTTTTTGTCGTCTGCAAATTTCTTCCTGCAAAGATGTTTTTTCATATTTGGGAACAAATAATAATCAGACAAAACCAGGTCTGGCCTGTAGGGAGGGTGGTTTAACATTTGGAAACCATTGTCATGAAGACTAGCCAATGCAACATTGCTCTTGTGCATAGACACGTTGTCATTCAAAAGCAGTCCATTTTTCTCTTCTCCTTCACAGATTCTTTTAAGTGTTTCAGTAGAATGTAATAGTACTGTCCAGTTATTGTGACACCCTATTCTTATAATCGATCAGCAGGATACCTTTCATATCCCAAAAAACGGTAGCCATGATTTTTTCAGCTGATCGTGACACCTTGAACTTATTAGGGGTGACTTGCCCTTTGCATGCCATTGCATGGACTCCTGCTTTGACTCAGGCTCATAATGATGAACCCAAGTTTCAGCTCCAGTGACAATCCAGTTTAAAACTTTATTATTGTTGTTTCTGCAGAGGTCCAAAAACTGTCTTGAACACTTGACAACTATTGTTTTTGAAGTGATATGAACATTCTCAGTACCCATCTTGCACTGACATTTGACATTTTCAGATGCTGATGGAGAATATTCCAAATGGTTGTAAGTGGTACTCCAACCATTTCTGCAAGCTGCTTTTTATTCAGTTTGGCATCTTCCACTACAAGTTTTCCACTTTTCTGACCATGTGTGAGGAAGGGGCCTCAACAGGATGTCCCGGACAGAGGAGGTTTTCAGTCGACTCTCTGACTTGCTTAAAAAGGCTATGCTACTTGCAAACCATGGATTTCCCAGAGCAGCAGTCCTCATAAAGCGCTATCATCTCTTTTGAGGTGCTTTCCCTTTTTTTGTGAGGAACTTAATGACAGAGTGAAATTCAGTTTTATCCATACTTGGCGTTTTCTTCACATTTGACCTGCTTCTTCTGCAATATCTGAAAGAACACAGATGCAGGTAGGTTGCAATTTGGCACATATTAAGTCACACAATCATATTGTGTGCACTAGTACTCTCACCTCTCCAATAAGTCCCACATTCTGTGAATTTCTTGACCACCCCTTGCAGAAGAGTTTGACGTGGTCTGTGATAGGTTGGTTGTCTGGCAGTTCTATGATGCAGTTTGAGAAAAAGCAGGTCAATTGTGATACTTATAACACATGCAGAAAAAGAACTCCTGTTTCAAATTACATCATCTTCTAAAATAGACACTGCTTGAGAGTAATTTGGCAGTGTATTTCAAAACTTAAAATTGCCAGCAGTTATGTAAATAGGTTCACTTAAAACTATGTCATGATATTTGATGTTATATTACAACATGTTTGTAAAGAATGAAGTAGCTCTGTATATGTGCTGATTTGGAATTATTTATGTACAGTGTCCAGCAAAAATAATGCCCCTTTTTTATGAGCTGGTAATCCATATAAAATCTTTTATTACAGAATCATAAGTGTGTATGGTTATGATTTTGTAATAAAATCATAACTCAAGTTTTTTTGAATCTATAACGTATACTTAAGTTTTTATTACAAAATCATAAGCATGTACGGTTATGATTTTGTAATGAAATCATAACTCAAGTCTCAGTGTTACTTCTGCTGGACCCTATATGTGTATGTGCGTATATTTATATAAAATGAAAAAATGTTTTGTAGAATAATATAAAAACTTTCCCTTTTGTATAAATTAAGAAAAAAACACATATGTTGGTATATACATTTTTTCCCTAAAATGATCTGACTTGTTAATACACTAAAAATGTACTTTTTTTTTCTTTTCTGTATTGAGTTTTCTAACCATGTTCATTTATCTTTGTTCCTTTTAAAAGGGGAGCTAGCTGCGCAATATGATCATAGATCATTTTGCTTCAGTACATTTCAGTGTAGTCTGTAAAACCCTGCTAAGTATTTTAAAAAACATTAAATTTTTTCTTAAAGTTAATTTTCAGTTTTTCTTTTCTTCTTTGCATGTGGAAGAACTAGGTAAATTTTGTGGGAAGAGTGGTAAAGTATGTGGTAAATCAGCAAACATTCCCTTGAAAGCTTATTTGTTAAAACATTGAGTTGAGAAAGAGAAAGAGAAAGGAAAAAGATATTTACCAAGTGTGATTTGAAGGGCAAAGAATTTCATCCTGCTAAAGTGTTTCTGAAAGTGTACTTTATGCTCATTTGTTTGCTTTAAATATGAGCTTTAAACTGAACTGTGTTTGGTTTCCAGACTATAATGCTGGAGGTAGCCTTGGGAGTCTCCAAAATCTGATTGCTAATCAGGAAATCTGTTTGCTAAGAAAGGCCTGCCCATTTGGACTACAAGTAATGACTGATGCACAAATAAAACCATTGTGCCTTTTAAGTATCTTTTGACTTCTGTGTCCAGATTTTGCTTTCCTCTTAATTAAAACCCTTAGACATAGAACAAAGACAACGACTCTCTTAAACTCTCCCAATAGTGGTAACTATTAACTCGTCAACTTTTTTTTCTTTTTAATTCATTTATTTTTATTATAATTGACATACAGGTGTCATTAATTTCAGATGTACAACAAAGTGATTCAATATTTATATGCCTTACAAAGTGATCACCATAATCAGGTTAGTAACCCATCTGTCACCATACACAGTTATTATGATGCCATTGACTCATTGCTCTATCCTGTGCATTACGTTCCATGACTTATTTTATAACCAGAGGCCAAACCTCTCTGTTTTTTAAAATATTTTTTTAACTTTTCAATTACAGTTGACAAACGATATTACATTAGTTTCTAAGCACAACATAGTGATTAGAAATGTATATAACTTACAAGGTGATCACCTCAATAAATCTAGTATCCATCTGACACCATACATAGTTATTATAATATTAAGGACTATATTCCTTATGTTCTAACCCATATCTCCATGAATACTTTGTGACAACCAATTTGAATTTCTTAATCCTTTTATCCTTTTCACCCATGCCCCTAATACTCCTCCCATCTCACGTCCCAAAAATGGGTCTGTTTCTGTTTGTTTGTTTATTTTCTTCTTTAGATTCCACATACAAATGAAATCACATGGCATTTGTTTTTCTCTGTATGACTTACTCCACTCAGCATAATACCCTCTAGATCCATCCATGTCATAGCAGATGGCAAGATTTCATTCTTTTCTTATGGCTGAGTAATATTTCATTGTCTCTTCTTTATCTAGTCATCCATTGATTGACACCCGGGTTGCCTTCATATCTTGGCTGTTGTAAACAATGCTATAATGAACATATGGATACACCTGTCCCCTCAAAGTAGCATTTTGGGTTTCTTCAGATGAATACCTAGGGGTGGGATTATTGGGTCCTTCTTTGTCTTTTGGTATAGTCTTTATTTTAAAGTCTTATTTTGTCTGGTGTAACTATTACTACCCCAGCTTTTTTTATTTTTTATTGTTCCATTTTCATGAAATGTCTTTTACCATACCTTTACTTTCAGTCTCTATGTGTCTTTTGATTTGAAGTAAGTGTCTTCTAGGTAGTATATGTAAGGGTTTTGCTTTCTTACCCATTAAGCCACCCTGTTTCTTTTGATTGGAGCATTTAATCCATTTACATTTAAGTAATTGTTGATAGGTATGTAGTTATTGCCATTTTATTAATTCATATTTTTTTAATCTTCCTTTTTTTCCTTAAAAAATCCCTTTAACATTTTTTGTAATACAGGTTTGGTAGTGATGCACTTCTTTAGGTTCTTCTGTCTGGGAAGCTCTTTATCTCTTCAATTCTAAATGATAGCTTTGCTGGACAAAGTAATCTTGGTTGCTTTTCATCACTTTGAATATTTCTTAAAGTTTCTGTCAAGATATCAACAGACAGCCTTATAAGAGCTCCCTTGTAGGAAACTAAGTCCCTTTCTTTTGCTGCTTTTAAGATTCTCCCTTCGTATTTAACTTTTGGCATTTTATGGTGTGTCTTGGTATGGGCCTGTTTGGGTTCATCTTGTTTGGGACTCTCTGTGCTTCTTGGGCTTGTATGTGTATTTCCTATTCCAGATTAGGAAAGTTTTTGGTCATTAATTTTTCAAATAGGTTTTCAGTTCCTTATGCTCTCTTTTCCTTCAAGGTACCCCTGTGATGCCAGTGTTAGTATGCTTGATACTGCTCTAGAGGCCCCTGAAACTACTTTTATTATTTTGGACTTTTTTTTCTTTTTGCTATTTTAAGTGGATATTTTCTGCTACCTTATCTTCTAAATTGCTGATTTGATCCTCTGCTTCATCTAGTATACTGTTGTTTCCTTCTAATTTATATTTCATTTCATTTATTATATTCTTCATTTTTGACTGGTTTTATTTTATGTTTTTTTATCTCCATTTTTATGTTTCTTATCTCTTTTTTGAAGTTCTCCCTGGATGATTGAGCATTCTTATAACCAGTATTTTGAAGTTTGCATTTGGTAGATTGCTTGTAACAATTTTGTATAGTTCTTTTACTGGAGCTTTGTTATTTTCTTTTATTTGGAACATGTTTCTTTGTCTCCCCATTTTGGCTGCCTCCCTGTGTTTGTTTCTGTGTGTTAAAATAGGGCTGCTATGACTCCCAGTCTTGGCAAAATGGCCTTATGTGGTAGGTGCCCTGCGAGGCCCAGTGGTACAGTTTCCCTGATAACCTGAACTGAGTGTGCCATCCATTGGGGCAGTGGGTGCTGTTCTAGCTCATTCACAGAATGCCGGCTCCAGAGCCTCCTGGGAGGGGCCTTGTCACAGGCAAAATTCAGCAGCAACCTATGTCCTCCTTCCCTGGGCCACCTGGAATGAGCCACAAAGCAATCTGCAAATGATAGCCTCCCACACTGCACTTAGAGATGCGGGATAGGCTAAATTGCTAAATAAGGCCAGCTGTCACTAGTGCCTGGCTTGGGGCTGCTCACAAAGATGTATAGGGCATGCTGAGCACAGACACTGTTTGATTGGGGTTTTGTTAACTTTTGAGAGATTTTGTAAAGTCTGCAACATGAACCAAGACAGGCCATTTAGATGGAAAAAGCACTGGGAGGGTGTTGATGGCCTCACAAATTGGGTGGGACAGGGTCTCAGGGAATCACTGGGCTGTTAGCTAGGTTGATGGAGACTCAGATAAAGCTTTGGCCTGTGTTTGCACGCCAGATTGGAGGAAAGCTCAATGCAGGAACAGTGCTTTCTGTCAGCACTTTTGTCTGGGAGAAAGTTGTTTCTCCCACCCTAACTTTGAAGCCCGACAATCTAATTCTTCTCTGTATGTCATTGGCACCTTTTGAGCTGCTGCCCTAGTCCTGGAGCTCAAAGTGAGTAAATCCATGCACAAGACCTTTAAGAGGTCTAAGGCGGCCTACGACTCCAGGCGTCCTCTATCTCACTTAGCTGCAATTCTTGTTGGTTTTAACAGTTAGAAGTTGTGGGAACTTCTCTCTCTGAGAGTTAAACCCTGGGCTGAGGAGTCTGGTGTGGGACTGGGACCCCTCACTCACATAGCCCTCCTCAGCCGAGATATCTCTCCTAATTTTTAACAGCCACATGTGGATGTGGTACCAGCCCTTTCTGCATCTCCACTCTTCCTACCAGTCTCAATGTGGCTCCTTCTGTAGATTCTTAGTTATGAGACTTCTGTTCAGCTAGACATCAGGCGATTCTCAACAATGATTGTTCTGCAGTTTAGTTGTAACTTTGATGGGATTATGAGAGGATGCAAGCTCAGTGTTTATCTACTCTGCCATCCTGACCAGAAATCCTCAAATCTTCAACCTTTAATAGGCTTGTCTGGGGACTCTTGTATTTATTTCTCAATGATGTGATTTCCCTCCTTTGGTATTAGTTTGAATGCTGAAATTTAATAATAAATAGGAAGGTGACAACTCTTTTAAGAATGTAGTCGATGGTCATCTAGATGATAAACCCATTTTGATACTCCTTTTTATACATATTTCAATCTATAATAATTGATATTTCACTTTTATCATCAACAAGGCATATGATTTTTCTAATTTCAAGAGTTTTCATTAATTCTTTTGTCCTAAAATGGTTTGATACATAGTTTCTCAAAATTAGTAATATTTATTTTTGCCCTGTCTTCCTATTCTTCTTTATAGCTTATGACTGACATCTGACTTTCTTATGCTTAGTCATGGCAGGAATTATAACCCCCATATTTCAGGGTGTTTGACACTATAGTATAGGAATTGTAATCTGTTAGGGAGAGTAAGGCAACAGTCTCCAAAATATCTATATGTCTATATATTTGTATAGGAATATAATTGATTATTCATGTTTATAGTTATAGAAACATCTGAAACACTGTCACTGGGTATCATTAATGACAAAAACTGAGGAGACTGGCATAGATAGAGGGCTTTGGAGCAGGTGTGTGCTCTGACAAAGGTTCGTCTGTGACGAGATTCTGAGCACCATTCTGAACACCAATCCCACTGCAGTTTGGAGAATGAAGAGAGGAGAGAATTGAGGGTGGGGAGAACAAATTGGAGACTTTCACAGCCATCTAGGAATGAGAGGATTCTAGGCTGGGGCTTCATTATTGTCTATGAAAAGGAAGAAATGTAGACCTATTTTCAAGATCTAGTCTGTCAGTAAGGCATATTGACTTGATCTTCAGAACATATCCACTGTTGCCACCTTGACCCAACCCACCATTCTGTCTTCTTGGATTGTTCTAAGAACCTCCTAATTGCTTTGCTTAATTCTGTCCTTGTCCTTCAACACTTTATTCTCAGTAGAGTGTTTCTGTTAAAAGTCAAGTCACACCATGGTACTCCTCTGCTTAAAACTTGCAGTGACTTCTTTGTCCTCACAGTGAGTGAAAGATGAAGTTCTTATGATTGCTCAGAAGGTCCCTTATGATGTCCTTCCTTTCCTCTGTGACCTCATCTCATATTCTCCCCACAGCTAACTCCATTTCACCTGCACTGGCCTTTGAACACACTGGGAATATTTCTGCCCAAGGGATTTTACATTTCTTCTTTCTTCCTTCTGTATGCAATTGCTTAGGTATCCACATGGCTCACTTTTTCTCTCATTTAATGTTATCCTCTCTACCTTATCTACCTTGAATGACATATTGAAAATTGCAAACCTTTCTACTCCTCTCCCACGAATCTTTATCCTTCTTTATTACTTCCTGTAGAACTTACCCCTTTGTAACACACAACATACTTTACTTACGTTTTAAGTTATTATCTATTATCTCTCTTCCCTCACTATAATTAAATTCCAAGAGGAATTTATATATGAATTTATAAATATACGAGGGCTGTCCAAAAAGTATCCAGCCTTGTAATATGAAAAATAGAGGCATTTATGGCTGGATTTTTTTTTCTGGACAGCCTTCATAAATTCCAAAAGGCAGAGATGTGTGTGTGTGCGTTCACTAATATATTCCCATCATCTGGAATAGTGTCCAGTGGAGGGTTGGTGCTTGATAAATATTTGTTGCATGAATGAATAAGTAGCTTGCAAGAGATACTTAATATCTATTACTACATATCAGTCACTGAGAATAAAAAATTTAAAAAAGGCACAAACCCTATCCTCAAAGCACACGGTCTTTTGAGGAGACGGCCAAAAAACAAAGTATATTGACTTAATACTGAGTGTCCAAAGTTCTGTGCAAATACAAGTAAAGGAGCAAGTAATTCTTCCTTTCTGAACTAGGCCTACAATGCTCATTTGGACTTTCCAAGACACACAGGTAGGAGAAGAGTTGCCAACATCTCAGGGAGAGGAAGCAGCATGAATTAGTGTTGAGGCAGGAGTGTGCACAGAGGCGTTTAAAAACAAATAAGTGTGTCTTTGAAGTCAGGAGGGTGTGGGTGGTGGGGAGTGACTGAAGACAGGCTATAAATGGAAAGTAAGGCCAGGTTGAAAGGGGCCTAGAATGCCATGTAGGAGTATTGACTTTCCATATTTATTGAGCTCCTTCTGTGTGCCAGGTACAGTGATAGGTGATAAGGATTCAAAAGTGAGTAGTTTGTTGTTCCTGCTATACGGGTTTCATCTTCTAAAGAGGATGTGGTACTAGTTAAGAGGAAAAATTACCTGTATTGTGGTGGTGGGAATGGAGAGACCAGAAGAGACTGTGGAGGGACTCCAGGTATGGGATGAACAGGGAATGGCAAGGAGTACCTGCAGAGGAATTAGGGTCACCTGATTCATAACTGGGGGTTCTAGGTAGATGGTGATGATGTACTCCATCCGGAAAGGCAGGTGGGGGAGGCAGGGTTGAAATGGTGATCAAAGACCCAAGGAGGATGTGAAGGAGAGTGAAAAATATAAAATAGTTAATAAATTTTGTCTTTGGAAAACTAGGAGGTCACAGATACAAGTTTGTCTGGTAAGTTTGGAGGGGAAATATGTTTGGTAGAGCAGTAGGGGAAGTGATACGTCAGTGATACTGGAATGTCAGTTCCATGAGGGCAAGGGTTTTGTTTGTTCAGTGATATATCTTGAATACCTAGAAACTGCCTGCTGCAAAGTACACTCTCAGCAAATGTTTACAGAGTTAATGAATAGCATGACCACATTTAGGGGACATAAGGTCATAAATTGTTAGGTGCCTTTAATTGAGATTAAACTCATTTAAATGAGAGAATGTTTTGGTATTTATTTTTAAAAGGGCTTTGATGATCCTTTAGATATGGAACTTAAAAATGTTACATTTTGCTGATGATATTCTTGGTCATACATCTGGTTTGAATAGAAGTCTTGATCTCTATTATAATAATGTTATTTTTTAAACCCATTTTAATTTTAGAAGTGGGCAGTACAGATTAAGACAGCATTGGTAATCCTTCATGTTAGACATCAATGAAAAGGCACACATGAAATGAGTGAGAATGTATATTTTTACATTTGCCTTTAGTTATAATGAATGTCTTGGTTTTTTTTTTCTTATGTTGGATCTTTGTTGCAGTACAAATGGCTTTTAAAATGTGGGCTAGTAGCTGGTACTTTGAAATCTTTTGGGTGTGCTCTTATCATGAAAGAATTTTCTTAATGATTGGATTTGGTATGTAGTGAAGTATTTCATAAAGGCAGTAAAAATGATATATTGTCGTTTTTCTTTCTTTGGTAATGAAAATCTAGTGGTGTTAGGACACTGTTGAATGTAATACCCTTTCATTATAAAAGGAAGGTAGTTAATTTTCAAAGAAGTGAGAATCAAGTTAATCAGTCTAGCCTCTGTCCCCTGGTAAGAAGAAACGGAAATGAGACTTCGCCACAGAAGTGGTTCCACCAGGGTAAATGGTTTAATTGTGCCCCCCAACCCCCATTCATATGTTGAAGTCCTAACTAACCCCCAATACCTTAGAATATGACTGTGTATTTGGAGATAGCATTTTAAAAAAAGTAATCAAGTTAAAAGGAGGTTATTAAGATAGGCCTTAGCTTAATATGACTAGTGTCCTTATAAGAAAATTTGGACACAGACATATATAGTGGGAATACCCTGTGAGGACACAGCAAGAAGGCAGCCACCTACAAGCCAAGGAGAGAGGACTCAGAAAAAGACACCTTTGCCAATATCTTGATATTGACACCTTGATCTTGGACATAAAAATCTGTTATTTAAGCCATTAAGTCTGTGGTAGTTTGCTACAGCAGTCCTAGCTGACAAATAAAACTAGAAGCCAAGGCTGTTGAGGGAAACTTCCTCCTGGTGATTTCTTCCATTACCTAGTCTCAGTATCACAGTCCCCCTGGACATCTGGAAGAGGGTGTTTCAGTAGTGTCCTGAGTCTTCTGAAAAAGAATGCTCACAGGATTGCCAGGCAACTACAGTGTTGATTCCTTGGTTTAGTTATTTATTTCTGATAGTTTTTGTTTGAGGCTGCATGCCTTGTCAGCATTTTCATTTCTCTCAGAAACTTAATTAAAAGTGAAATGAAGTGGAGGTGCCTATCTTACAACTTTCTGTGAATTGATGCCTCAACTTTCATTTATGCGTATAGTCCCAAATGTAGCAGCATGGAGGAGATCCCTACAGGGACAGACAGCAGGCTTTGTGGATGGCTGTCTTTGGTGTGGGTTGGACCATGTGTGTGCGAAGCAAGGATTTCAAACCAAGTCTGCTTTCTTAGGAGACTGTCCCTGGCAGCTTGGAATTTAAGTGAAGCTTAATTTAATCTCTGTTTTTTCCAGTAAGTCTGTAGGGTCATTGTTACTTACAATAACAGTTGGAAAACCATTGGCTTCCTTTGGCCTGTTTATTTGAATTTGATTTACTTAGAAATTCCTCAGAAAGCAGAGCATTAGAGGTCTTTCAAAAACCTTCAAAATTTTTTTCACTTCACAGTTCAATAGAAAATGGTTCTTGGGAATTCCCTGATGGTTTAAGGCTTCGGCACTGGCGCCGTCAACGCTGCGGCCTGGGTTCGATTCCCGGTCAGGGAGCTATCCACATTCCAAAAAGCAAAAATAAATAAATAAATAAATAAATAAATAAAAGAAAATGGTTCAGTCAAGTGTAGTCTGTAATTAATTAGGTTATAATAAGTTTCAGGTTTGTTCCATGTCTCCCAAGCTTGGAGAAAATGAGGTGTATAAAATATTGAGAATTTTCCTTTTTTATTTTTTCTTGATTGGGTTTTTGGGACACTTAACATCAGGATATTTAAAACATCTGGAGACACAAAGCAAAATGCTCCCATTCTCTACTGTTTATTAGCTAAGGTCAAATAGACATCTTTCATATTAATTAGACCTCTTTCCTATGTTAAGTTGACTCTTCTGAATAAGACCGTGAAGAGTTCTTCAAAGTCTTTATTTTCATATATTGTAATTATGTAAGAGAAATTAGGCTATTATTATAATTGAGCAAAACTTAAAATCTTCTGGTTTAAGTTTGAAATAACATGTTTAGATCATATCATCTTCCAGCCTGGCCTTTTCAGCAAATTCTCTGGCTCGTGGGGACAAATGACCTTGAATTCTAGCAGCACCTGCAATCAAAATAGTTCTCATTCCAGAGCCCAAACAACAGGGTGTGTTTGAAAGTACTTGAAAGCAAAGTGTAAGCAACACACTGTACACTTACTCATAAAACATTATGCTAGAATCTCCCTTGCCCTGCAGCCTGGAAGGAGATCCTCTTCTCTGTCCTAAGATTTTGTTACAGTCCATTTCTGATAAAGAAGGACTAGGACAGATCTTTTTCATTAGGATAGAAAAATGAAATACTTAGATGAGGAAAAAGATGCTAACAGAACTTTTGTTTGAAACTATCAAAATCTGGGTTAAAGACAGCCCTAGATGAGTAATGTTTATTCACTCAGTAAACTGTTTTCCCAGCTTATTGTTTCTTAGCAAATGCAATTATTTCATGCATAGTTAATTGTCAATATCCAGCAGATTCATGGGCTAGGTGTATTTTATCTATAGAAAGAAAGCGATTCTTAGAAATGATTTAAACCAGGGGTCAGCCACCTATAGCTCAGAG
Source organism: Lyroderma lyra (assembly GCA_004026885.1). Classification (NCBI taxonomy): domain Eukaryota; kingdom Metazoa; phylum Chordata; class Mammalia; order Chiroptera; family Megadermatidae; genus Lyroderma; species Lyroderma lyra. Next base: position 61,017 of record PVJL010008533.1, read on the forward strand.
GCCAAATTCATCCTTGCTGCCTGGTTTTATACTGCCCACATTTTCAAATTTTTAAATAGTTGAAAAAAAATTTTAAAAAGTATTTCACAATGCCTGGAAATTAATAAAATTTATATTTCAGTGTCCATAAGTAAAGTGTTATTGGAACACTGCTATGCTCGTTCATTTATGTATCGTGTATGGCTGCTCTCATGCTGCAGCAACAGAGTTGAATAGTTGTGGTGGAGATTCTGTAGCCTGATAGTGTAAGTTATTTATTATCTGGTCTTTTATAGAAAATCTTTGCTGTCTTGGTTTAAACAGTAGTTTAAATTTATTCATATTTTTGACTGCTTATTGTTTGCTCTGCTGGTTTTCGTGTGTAGTGTGGAAAATCCTCATGTATGATGGCCCATTATTCCATAAACTCATCTTTTAATTTAAACAGAATCCCTTCTATAGCATCTTCAAAAAATGGCTAGTGAACATCTGCTTGTCATGGGAAATTTAGCTGCACTCATTAAGAAAGCAGACCTGGGGTTCTTTTTATTTTGTCCTAACAAAATCATTCATTTACTCAGCAAATATTTAGTTAGTTTATGACTGTATGTCACCCACTGTTCTGGGCAGTGGGGATGAACAGTGATCCTAAAGGACCAGGTTCCTGATCTATAGGACCATGCATTCTCATGGGAAGAGATGAACTGTAAACAAATATATCTCAGTGTAATAAGCACAAGGAAGAAAAATCAAGGAAAGAGAGAGAACTAGAGGCAAGAGAGGGCAACTTAAGCGGTGGTGATGAGCAAGGCCTTCTAGAGTAGTTACAGGTGAGCAGAATCAGTCATGTGAAGACCCAGGACATCGCATTCCAGGTGGAGGGAATTATTAAGGGCAAAGGCCCTCAGGTGGGAGCCAACTTGGCATGTTTGAGAAATAGTAAAGCTGCCCTTGAGGCTACAGCAGAGTGATGCAGAGGTGAAGCAAAACAAAATATAATATAGGGGTGGGGTGAGGGACAGGTTATGAAAGGTATTACAAGGCAAAATAAGGGCCTAAGAGAGGTGACAAGGTTTTGAGCAGAGAGCTTACTTGATCTGACTACATTTTTAAAAGGATCACTTAAACAAGTGGGACTACACTGAACTAAAAAGCTTCTGCATAGCCAAGGAAACTGCCAGCAAAATGAAAAGACAGCATACTGAATAGGAGAAAATATTCCCAAATCATATATCAGATAAGGGGATCAGTAGCCAAAAATATATAAATAATTCATTCAATTCAATAGCAAAAAATCCCAAACAATACAATTAAAACAGGAGCAGAGGAACTATTCAGATATTTCTCAAAAGAAGACTTAAAAATGGCCAACAGGAGCATGAAAAGATACTCAGTATTACTAATAATCAGGAAAATACAAATCAAAACCACAATGAGGTATCACCCCACACCTGTTAGATGACCAATATCATCCCAATAAATTTGACACTCCCCCCCAACACACAAACAAAAAAAAGACAAGAGGCAAGTGTTGGCAAAGATGTGGAGAAATGGAAACCCTTGTGTACTGTTAGTGGTATTTCAAATTGGTGAAAACAGTATGGAGGTTTCTGAAAAAATTAAAAATAGAACTGCCATATGATCCAGGAATTCCATTTCTGAGTATTTATCTGAAGAAGATGAAAACAGTAACACAAAAAGATATATGTACCCCCATGTTCATTGCAGCATTGATCCCAATAGTCAGGATAGATACAACCTAGATATCACTTTTATGTGCGCTCAAAAAGTCAAAGTTATAGAAACAGAGGTTGCCAGGATCTGGGTGGTGGTCAAAATGGGGAGATGGTAAAATGTTACAAACTTTCAATTACAAGATGAACGAGGTGTGAAGATCAGCAGTCGTGTCCAACCTGTGGCCCCAGGGAGCTTTGAATGTGGCCCAACACAAATTCTTAAAACATTATGAGATTTGTATTTTGTGACCCCTTTTTAAAAAAAAAAACTCTTTAGCTGTTGTTAATGTTAGTGTATTTTATATGTGGTCCAAGGCAATTCTTCTTCCAGTGTGACCCAGGGAAGCCAAAAGGCTGGACACTGCTGAAATCCAATGTAAAGTGTGATGACTATAGTTAACACTGTATTATATAATTGAAATTTGCTAAGAAAATAGAACTTAGTTTCTCACACAAAATGTTGGATAAATATGTGAGGTGATGGATGTGTTAATTAGCTAGATGTGAGGGATCCTTTCACAATGTATACATATATCAAATCACCACAGTGTTTACTTTAAATATTACTATTGTATATGTCCGTTACACTTCTTTAAGGCTGAAAAAAACAGATTATTTAACCAATAAATGTATTTCCTCTACTGTGTAGTTTATTGCAGATGATGACAGTTTGTACATTTGTTTGCTGGAAAGGAACTCTTTCATTTGACCTGTGTCACATTTAAAAACAAACAAAAACATGTCAGTATACCAGCCAAAACAGTTAACTTTAAAGGGTCCTGAAATATTGTAGAGTGACTCTTCTTTGACATAATTGATGTCAGATTGCCATAAAAGTGAAATCAAAATGATAATAATTATAGGGCACTATGTTGTTAGGGGAATATTCAAAGATTTTGGGTCTGCGTTTCAGTTCAGGTCCCATCAGAAAACAGGTAGCACATTCAAATTGAGTACTTGGGCAGGGTGTAGGAGAACCACATAGGTAAGTGCAGTGCCCTGGGACTTGTGGCAACAAAGCTTCTTCTACTCTGAGCTTGAGGGCGCAGGGAGGGAGCAGTTATGGGAAAACAGAGAGCTTTGTGTAGTGGCCACCTGACAGGACTGGTGACCAGAGAGGACCTTCCAGGTGGGAGTTTTCTCCTTTCTGCTCTCCTGTGGGTGCCCTCCTCTGAGAACCTCTCCATTGGGCAAACCCAAACAGGAGCCAGAGGGCAAAGGCGCCTCTTGTAAATGGTCAATGACTTGGAGCAAAGGGTGGAAAAGCAAAGGGGCAAGTGGAATCTTAGCTCTTAGGAGACTCTTAAGGCCTTTTTTATGAATTCTAACTCTGATGCTTGCCCCCCTCCCCCTGCAACCCCACTTCCAGATATAGCACAGATGAGCACACGTAAGTATATACACACACACACACAACGCAGCCTAAGTCCCCTCTGGTATTTTGTGATCAATTTTCTGGTGGGGGCAGAGAAGCAATTCATTAACTCTAAATTTTGAGGACATTTCTAATTATTCCTGTAGTATCTGATTCTATAGTATATGACATTGCATGTACATTGTACAAGAAAGGGTTGCTCTTTTGTCTGTTTGTTTGTTTTTTATATGTGAGTAGTTCCCTGGCTGGGAATCGAAACCAGGCCGCAGCGTTGACAACGCCTAAGCCATAGCCACTACACCACCAGGGAACTCCCAAGAAAGGGTTTTGATAGTTCTATACACCCCATCTTTCATACCTGATAAAAATTCAAAGCATATGTTTGTTACTGATGGTAAAATTAAACATTTTATTATTTTTTAATTCTCTTGTATAGTTGAACACAGAAGGAAAAATATGGTGAAACAAATTTATTTATTTATTTATTTATTTATTCATTTTTATTGTTAGACTTATTGCGGTGACATCTGTTAGCAAGGATTACATAGGTTTCAGGCATACAATTCTACAGTGCATTGTCAACTTGATGTATAATAAGTTCACCACCTAATGTGACTTCTCTTTCCATCACCTTATATTTAGCTTCCCCTCCTCCTCTCCCACCCCCTCCCCTCTCTCCCCTCCCTGGCCCACTTGTCCCCAAATAAACATTAAACTATTCATTGTGTCCATGGGTTATTTGTTTCTTCATTTCTTCTTTCCTTGCTTTCAGTTTTATATTCCGCATATGAGTGAAGTCATACATTTCTTTGTTTTTTTCTTTCTGGCTTATTTCACTAATCATGATGATCTCCAGGTCCATCCATTTTGTCGCAAATGGCAATATTTCACCTTTTCTTATAGCTAAATAATATTCCATTGTGTATGTGTACCACAGCTTTTTATCCAGTCATCTGTCGCAGGGCACTTTGGTTGTTTCCATGTTTTGGCCATTGTGAACAGGGCTGTGATGAACATTGGGGTACATAAGTCTTTGTGGACAAAGGTTTTCAAGTCTTTTGGGTAGATCCCCAAAAGGGGGATTGCTGGGTCAAATGGTAGCTCCATTCCCAATTTTCTGAGGAACCTCCACACTGCCTTCCACAGTGGTTGTACCAATTTGCACTCCCACCAGCAGTGTACCAGAGTTCCTTTTACTCTGCATCCTCTCCAGCACTTGTTATTCCTTGTCTTGTTGATAATAGCCATTCTCACAGGTGTGAGGTGGTATCTCATTGTGCTTTTGATTTGCATTTCCCTGATAGCTAATGAGGATGAGCATTTTTTCATATGTCTGCTGGCCATTTGTATTTCTTCGTGGGAGAAGTGTCTGTTTAGTTCTTCTGCCCACTTTTCAATTGGGTTGTTTGTTTTTTTGTTGTTAAGTCTTATTAGCTCTTTATATATTTTAGATATTAGACCCTTTTCTGATGCGTTATTGGCAAATATTTTCTCCCATTCAGTTGGCTGTCTCTTTGCCTGTTGATGGTTTCTTTTGCTGTGCAGAAGCTTTTTAGTTTGATATAGTCCCATTCTTTTTTTTTTTTTTTTTTTTTTTTTTTTTTTTTTTTTTTTTTTTTTTTTTTTTTTTTTTTTTTTTTTTTTTTCTTTTTTTTTTTTTTTTTTTTTTTTTTTTTTTTTTTTTTTTTGCTTTTTGGTATGTGGGTAGCTCCCTGACTGGGAATCGAACCCAGGCCGCAGCGCTGACAGTGCCAACACCAAAGCCTTAAGCCACTACACCATCAGGGAACTCCCCCATTCATTTTGCTTTTACTTCCCTTGCC